>LPNX011075637.1:132961-219014 GCA_001517045.1 Pseudotsuga menziesii
AGAGTGATAAATCAAAGGAATACCGAATATACTTCCCAGGATTCAGGAAGATCGACATAAATAGAGATGTAACCTTTGATGAAGACTTGACATACTTCAGATGCAGGAGGACACACATTTAGGAAGTCGAGGAACCTGAAGAGACGAGAGGCCGAGATATGGAAATTGGAGAAGCAATTCCAGAGAACCTTGAAGATCACGACATTGCAAAACCACAAGAGCCGGTAGATACATTCCTTGAGAAGGACTCCCACAAGAGGAAACCAACATGGGCACATGAGATATTACGAGAAGATGAAAGGTATGGCGCTCCAGAGGGAATACATAGAGAGATAAAAAGGAAAAATCCCTACAATAGCTATGTGTCTCTGTTGTGTGACATCATTGACAGAGAACCTTCCACCTATGAAGAGGCTACATAAAAGAAAGAATGGAAGGATGCAATGATCGAGGAATATCAGTCGATCATGAAGAATGATGTCTGGGAGATTGTTCCAAGACAAGAAAAGAAATATATCGTGACTTCAAAATGGATCTACAAGATCAAGCATGCTACATATGGAAGCAACAAGAAATATAAGGTGAGATTTGTAGCACGAGGATTCTCATAGAAAGAAGGCATAGAATATGAAGAGACATTTGCACCCGTGGAAAGGTACACTTCCATTAGGACCATACTTAATTTGGAAGCAGTTATGAAATGGAAAATACACTAGATGGATGTCAAGACAACTTTCTTGAATGGTGTAGTCAAGGAGGAAGTGTACATGGAACAACCATTGGGATTCGAGATGCATGTGTGCAAATTGAAGAAGGCGTTGTATGGATTGAAACAAGCACTAAGAAAATGGTACGGCATGATGGATAGCGTCTTGATGAGATTGGGATTTACCAAGAGTAAAGCAGATTCCAACCTCTACTTCAAGGTGGAAGATAGAAGACCAATGATACTCCTGGTATATGTCGATGACTTATTTATAACAAGCAAAGAGGAACACATTAAATATGCAAAGAGTAGAATTTCTGCAGAGTTTGAGATGAAATACCTAGTTATGATGCACTGCTTAGGTATGGAGGTGTGGAAGAGTGCAGATGGGATCTTCCTTGGTCAAGGAAAATATGCATTGTAGATTATGAAGAGATTCAGAGTGATGGACTGCAAGGCAATGACCACACCTATGGAATCTAACTTGAAGCTTATGAGTGATGCTTCATCTGAGACGGTCGATGCCACAATGTATCGTTAGATGATTGGCTCTTTAATGTATCTGATAAATATGAGACCAGACATATGCTTTGCGGTGAAAAATATGAGCCAGTTCTTGATGGATCTGAGACATGTTCACCTGATAGTTGCAAATCATATACTGAGCTACCTAAAAGGTACAGTGGATTATGGACTCAAATATGATGTGAATCAGAAGATTAAACTACATGATTATGTTGATTCATATTGGGCAAGTAACACCACTGAAAGGAAGAGCACCTCAGGTTGCTGCTTCAGTTTGGGATATGGCATGATATCCTAGTTCAACAAGAAGCAATCATGAGTGGCACTGAGTACAACTGAGGCAGAGTATGTTTCCACTTTCTCAACTAGTTGTGAGGAAGTGTGTCTTTGAAGGCTACTATCTCAATTTTATGATCTCTAGTTGGATGTGACTTGTATCTTCTGTGGCAATCAAAGTTCTGTGAAGCTGTTGAAAAATCTTGTGTTCCATGACAAGTCAAAGCACATCGAGATAAAGTTGCACTATATCAGGGATGTGGTGTAGAGAGGAGGAGTGAAGCTCAAGTACGTGGCAACATATGAGCAAATATCCGATGTGTTGACCAAGCCTCTTATGAGAGTGAAGTTCAAGTACTTTAGAGAAAGACTTGGTGTGGTATAGATCGAGATTCCTCGAAACAGGGAGTGACGTGTTCTAGAATATCTAGAGAGAAAGGTTGTCCTTGGAGAAGCTCATAGGTTTCTCATACGTAATAAACCTTTTAGGTCGTCCTTAGATGTAATCAGTCATGGCGAAGCTCGCAGGTTATCCTTGGATGTAATCAATCCTGATATTTTCTGGAAGCATAATATCTCACATGGGAAATGAGACAGGTTGCCTTGGTGAGAAAAATTCTAGTGAAGCAGGATGCTCGGATGTAATCAACCCTATAGGTTGTCCTCAGATGTAATCAGTCCTAGCAAAGCTCGTATGTTATCCTTGGACGTAATCAGTCTTGAGATGGGTTATCCGAATGTAAAAATGAGACCTGGCATGGTACGCAATTTATTTGGATGTAATAATTCCTGTGGGTTGTTCGAGTGAAGAAATGAGACCCGACGTGGTACACAGGTTACTCGGATGTAATTCACCCCGAAGGTTATCTGAACGAAAATATCATGGAAGCAAGTTGTTCTGATGTAATTCCTTGAGGATGACCTAGAACGTAAAAGGTCCTAATGCAGTAGGTTGTTTGGTTGTAATTAGTCCTTACATATATATCCATATATGTGTGTTTCCATGTTGAGATGATAAGGTCACGAAGCACAAGAGGTGCACCTAGGCGGTTCTCTGATATATCGCAGGTCGACCATGAATGCTTTGTGTGTTTTGTTTTTTGTAGGAAAAAAGAGATGATATGGATACACTGAGATGAAGGTAGAAGATGCAGGTTATTGCTGTGGAAATGTAAAGAAGGTCCTCGACAGTTCCTACGTGATGGCTTGCTCGAGATGTGATGAAGACCTAGTAGAGGACTAGTCCTACATCCAACATGAAAAAGGGTTGGCTCTATAGAAACTTCTGATGACAAATAGTATGGTTTGATGATCAATACTAATAATATGATGATGACAAGAACTATGATAATGAATCTATGACTCCGTGATGAAGACTTGACTAGATGTGTTGATGACTATTAAGAGAGAGAATACCTTCCTAGTTAAGAGGGAGTGTTGATGTATTTGTAATTTCAGAATATATTTTGATGTATATTATCATTGTATGTTGTTGTACCCCCATTGGGGATGTATTTACCCCCTTACGAGATGTATTGATTGTGTCTATACCTTGAGGTACAACCTACGTTGTAAGTTGGGGCAATAGTCCCTAGTGTAACATCATGTAATGTGTATTTGGAGTCTCTCTAGGAGAAGTCGAACCTGTTAGGGAAGACAAGTGGGCCCCAGTATTATGTTTGTCCAATCACTTAAAAGGTATAAATAGGGAGGAAATCTCCCTCATTTATACACACCTCACACTCTCAAGTTCACATGAGAAATAAAGAGAGACAAAGGGAGGAGAGACAGATAGCCGTTGAATACTTCTTATTACTACTTTTGATCATTTTACTATTCTGAGGAAGTTTGCGGGGTTTTCTCCTTTATGGTTTCCCCGGTGAAAATATTTGTGTCTTGTGTATATATTATATCTTATGCATCTAACTGTACTTTTTATTCTTTCAGACAAAGATCCTAATCAAGCTAATAAGATCTAGAAAAACTAATAATCCTTGCTCATCTTGGTGGATGGGGAATGCTTGATTTCCTTTTTCAAGTGGATCTCATCCTACTGACCTAAACTCATTTGCTTTAGGAGTGATATTTAGAGATGTTTATAGTTCCTTGGAGCTTGCATTCATCATTGGTAGGTTCCCTCACTATTGATAATGGGAATTCATCAATGTCCCCCACTTGATAGATTCTATATAGTGTTCAATACTAACACATTTATATTTCACAGTTAGTGGAATGTACTTTTTACTTTGACACCCATTATTATTATCGGCGGGTTGTCCCTCATTTGTTAATGATATACATTAATGAGTGGGAATAAAAAATCTCTACCTTGTTCAACTTCAAGTCATTTATTTACAGGGAGTATATTTGTAAAATCAATGGATTTGTATTAAAGACGATGGGTTGTAGTAGCATATCCCTTTTTTGTTTCTCAAGTTGCACAAGTAGTACCACATACCTAAATGAAATTGGTACTTTTTTGCAGGATGAAATTCTTATTGCATTCATCATTAGACATTCTCCTTATGTACATTGAGACATAGATCCACGTTGTATTTTTTCATGGCTATGATCTATATTTGACATGGATCCACCATATATCCTTTTTGTGGCCATCATTTTGAATGGATCCACATTGTAATTTATTTGGTGGTCATGCATGTTTTTCCACTCAAGGATGGGAATTCCCACCTAAAGGAAGATAGTAAATTGATGTTTTGTTTTTTTCTATGGGTACTTTCTGATTCAAATTTTGGTGCACTCCACTTGGTTCCACTCATCATATTTCTATACCATTTTATAATGTATTTCGGTCGTTAGTTTCCCTTCTAATCTCATACATTAGGAGGAATTTGTTATAACATTATCATGTCACCATGTACCTATGATGACTATTTGTCCCTAGGAAACACATATTGCCCCATGCCTTTCCTTAAACCAAAGCAAAAGGGATTTCCAAAAAGTGGAAAATATCAAAATCACATTAATTGCATTATGTTGAACGAGTTATATGGAATCTGCACACATGTACACCATTTAATATTGTATCAACAATATGAACTAACTCTTGAGAGTATTTAAGAAGACACAATGTTGGGGAAATGGTACCACAAGCTATTGAAGCATCCTTGTGATTGAGGATTGAGAATCAATTGTTACTTTGTATTTTTATAGTCCTACCCCCCATCAGAAATAGTAGCTTCTTAGTTTTACTTCCTTGGTTCAAAGTTGGGATCTTATTTCCCTTGGATTATTCCACTGTTTTATGCCCAAGAATATTTTGAGCAAAGTAATAGTCCATGAGTAGTCTAGGCCAAAGGAACATAGATTACTGTGAATAAGGTGCCAGTAGTGAAGATTAGGTATACTTGTATATTTTTATTTCATCTTTTGATTTTAATAACATTGAAACATCTTTTCTCCTTCCCCCTACTCCCCCCCCCATCCCCAACAAATCATGTTCTGATTTGTGTCTTTGTGAATTATATGTTTGGTGAAACTATTTTCTTGATACTATTTATTTTTAGTTAGTTAATGTTTCATACCATATTGATTATCATTTATTGATGCTTATAAAGGTTTGAGGAAGGTTCTTTTTTCACTTTTATGTAAATTTGTAACATATTGGATGTACGGAAGGCATCTTTCTATTGGATCGCAATTTACAATAAGAAGGCCAACAAACTGACCCAATGAATTCTTGTCTTCTCTTTTTTTGTTATCTTTAAGTAATTAATTGGAATTGGAATTTATAGTTATTGTTCTCTTACTTTCTTTGTCAATAATCTAACCCTAGTTATAGGGAATTATTTATGTAAACACTATGGAATGAATTGTGGCTAATAAAAAATTGAGCACTTTTCCCTCCTCTTCTTAGATTTTTGATAGATAGAATTAAAGTTAGGTTTATGGTTTTAAAACCCTATTAGAACCTCCATAATGATTATAGAAGTATCTAGTGTATTTAAACATGTTACAAACTCCCAATATTTGAATTTTGGTCCCATGGAATTGTCACCACTTGGATCTTTACCTTGTCGAGCCATAACTTTTGTGTGTGAACTTAATTTTCTAAAATTAAACCACCATTGGATGCTATGAGCCATAGAATGGAAAAACACACTCAAGTATTTAACTATAAATTTTCCCCGAAATATTCCACTTATTTGGACCTTAATTGGAGGATTTACCATTTACGTTTTTTAGTGTAGTTTTTTAGGTTTGACCCAAACTGACTCAAACCAAACAAAAATGTAATATTACCTTACCTATATAATCAATTAGGTCATATGGTAAGTATGTAAATCCATTTTGGATCAAGGAGTATGTCCTAAAAAAATTTGGTCCATTAGTTTTTCTATAATTTGGGGCCTGACATTCTTAAGGATTCTTTTCTTAGTGAGAAGGAGATATATTATAATACCAACTAGGAAGCAATGATACATTGATTTTTTACCACCTTTAGTTATACTTTATCAAATGAATAAGATTATTATTGCATTAATAAGTATCAAGAAGTTCCTTCTTATAGAAATTACTATGGGAAACCACCTCTGAATGTGTGTTCTAAGCGTCAAAATTGAAGAGGTTAAGTTTGGAGATGAAAATAATTGTGAGTTTCTCCACCTGACATTCAAAGAAATGGTAGGGGAGAACTTGATTAATGAAGAAGGAAAGTATAATGGAAGAAGATCTATTAGGAACCTTTGAAACTAAAAAAACTAAACATAAGAACTTAACAAAAACATAAGTTTGATATTGTTGGAGATTATTGGGATGATTAGAAAGTATTGAAGATTGCAGGATTACTAAAGGAAAATAATGAACTTTTCATTCAAATTTTAATAGATATGAAGGTAATTAAAGGATAATTATGGGGGTGAAGATTAATATGAAACTTGATGTGAATTAAATCCTTATTAGGTCCTATATAATAATCATTATGTCAAGGAAAAAGTCAAGGAGGGAATAAACAAAAATGTTGGAAATAGGAACGATATTTCCCATCGAAGAATTAGATTGGATAATCATTTGCTTGATTCGACAAATATTCTTCAAAGATATTTGGAATAGTCCAGTCATCATAGCGACATTACCTACCACCATTGCAAAACAGGGGCTGTAGCTATGATTATTTATTAATTGTATCAATATTTGTTCGATCTGTTCCAAACCACCATTGCAAAACAAGGGTTGTAGATGTTGGTATTTATAAATTGTATCTCGATTTGGAAACTGCTTTTTTCGAGAGTTGGATTTGGGGCTCTGCAACTAGGGTTTGTTTATGGTGATGAATCCGTCCAGGTTGATGAGGAGTGCTACCCTTAGCATGGGAACTCTTCATGTTGACTAGATCTGCGTTATTTAAATAGGTATGTTGGTGGGACGGGACATGCTCTTTTATTACAGGGGTTTTCATTGTCTACAATCGCTTGTGTTTTTTAATTATTTAGGTTTGTGTTGCACATGGAGTTTTCCCCCTTCGCAGGGGGCTTAGTACCAACCATTAAAAAGTGGAAAGTTTTTTTTAATTTTGTTTAGTGTTGTATTGTTTTTTCCGGTTGCACCTGTATATGTGCCAAGTTTATCGATCCCATTTTGTTTTCTGCTGGTTAAGCCGTATTATATGCAGCAGTTATAGTCTCTATCATTTCTTGAAATGCCGGTAGATTTTACCTTAGCCCTTAACTATTTTAGAGGCGTGTCCCATAAGCGTTGTCACTTTCGAGTGTATTTGTTTTGCTTCTTTTTTACTGGGGACGGCTTTCATCAACTGTTGATAACAGGGTTTACATATTTTCTCCCTTTTCATACTATAATCTTGGTATTAGGGTATCTACTTGGGGTAGGGTTTGGTTTTCGGAGTCTCAAACAACCCTTTGTTTGTTGGAAACTATTTACCTTTATACCAGGGGTCAGTCTTACAATGAATGTTGGTAATGGTGTTCCAGTCTTAATCCTTGTTTGTTCTTTGTTCTCTTTTCCTCCTACCCATAAGCCTTGGACTCGAGTTTCCTTATTCGGGTTAGGGCTGGGCTTAAAACCTTTGGGACTTACGTCTTCGAGGGTCTATTTGAAGTCTGACCACTCTTTTATTGGTTTTGATCCAGTGTCTGTCGGTGTTTTCTGACCTCTCATTCTTAGCAAAGGTTACTGGATGGTTTTCCATTGTATTCTAGCTTCCCTGTACTGAAAATTCAAGTGGGTCTTTCTTTAATGGATTGGGGTTTTTGACAGTGGTTTGGTTTATTATGTCTACTGTTTAGACCGGGGTTTAAGGACTCTTTTCAGATGGCTGATCCCAAGATTGCAGGGGTAGCTCCAGGTATTTCTCCGAAGGATGGGTTCCACTCATATCGTGCGAGGAGGAATGTTAAAGTGGTTAAGGAACTGGAATCCAAAAGAAGTTATGTACTGGGCCACGATGATTACATGGACAGGGTGGAGGCTCTATGTTGTAGAGCCTTAGTGGGTAGGCTCGAATATGTCTGTATAGGGAAGACAGAATGGGTGGACTGGGCTACAACTCACTGGAAGCTGATTTTAAACTATGTTCCAACTATTGGTCTATTGGAAAACTGTTGGTTGGTATTCATATTCCTGGAAGACAATGATGCGACACATATTTTAAACTCCCTCTGGACCATAAACAATGGATCCCTAGTGCTCAGTAGATGGCACTCAGACTTCGACCCTATCCGGGGGTGAGTGGTTAAACACCATATGTGGGTACTCCTCCCTGCATTAAATTTTCCATTATGGAGTAAAAACTTCCTTATTGGTCTAGCTAATTCATTGGGGCTCTTTGTGGCAGTGGAGGAATATTTCCAGCTCATTTTTGACAAAAGGATGGCTAAAGTCTTGGTTGAGATGGACATCTATAAAGGGATTCCTGCAGAAATTGATATATTGTGTAATGATACTCCTATATGTCAGAGATTGGATTATATGAACATCCCCTTTTGATGCAATTGCTGTCATGAGGTTGGGCACCTTCGGCGTTCCTGTCCTTTAATATTACAGGGTTCTCCTCCATCTGCAAGTACTATTATGGATTCTCTGCAGGACAGATCATCTTCTCCGAGCTCTACACCATTGGAGACCTATACTTCTTTCCCATCTGAAGGTGACTTAAAATTCACGATAAATGATGCATAAATTTGGGGAAAAACAACTCGAATGGATCCTTTGGCACTATTCTTCTCATAGATTATTAAAGAGTCAAACATGATTGACATGGCTCCATCTTGTGCTGGTCCAACTTGGAGGAATGACAGGGTTGGTGATGAGGGTATCAGTAAGAGTTTGGATAGATTTTTATCCTCGACCTCCCTCATCCCTCACCTAAATCGACATCGAGTTTGGGCCCATCTCTTAGAGGCCTCAGACCACTATCCTGTGTGTTTAGAATGGAACACTGATAACTCTTCTCATATTTACCCATTCAAATTTAATCGAGCTTGGCTTATGGAAGAAGGTTTTACTAAATTAGTGGAATATTATTGGACCTCTGAGAGATCTGAATAGGAGGATAATGACATGTTCCGACTGGTCTTAAAACTCAAAGGGATTAAGTCAAAGGTTAAAGACCGAGAAAAGAAGAACAAGCCTTCTATGAAAGAAGAACTGGTTGAGATTGACAGAAGAATACAATCCCTCCTGATCTTTTTCCCTTCAGGCATCCTTAATGAGGAAGAATTGGAAATTATGCTATCCCTAAAGAAGTGTAAGGAAAAACACTTGGCTTATGAACTCCTTACTTGGAAGCTGAAAAGCATAATAAAATGGTCTGAGCTGGGGGATGGTAACACTAAATTCTTCCACAGTTATGCATCTGCTCGCAGAAACTTTAATGCCATCTGGGCACTCAAAAATGAGGATGAGTTGATGGTGGAGGAGATTGTCCAGCTCAAAGAGTTGGGTGTGAGGCACTTCACTGAGATATTCAAGGATGATGGTAAGCCTATTATTAGTGATTAGCTGAAGGTTATCCATCTATTTCCCTCTTTAGTAACTAGTGAAGAGGCTTCTTTTTTCACTGCTGAAGTGACCCTAGCAGAAGTTGAGGGAGCTCTGAAAGCTTTCAAAAGGGACAAGAGCCTGGGCCTGAATGGCTGGCTAGTTGAATTCTATCTCTGGTTTTTTGATTTATTGGGGGAGGACCTACTCAAAGTTGTGGAATAATCAAGGAAAGAAGGGAAGGCGATCTCCTCACCTAAATCCACTTTCTTGACCCTTATTCCGAAGGGTGAAGGTGATCTCCTCACTTAAATCCACTTTCTTGACCCTTATTTCCATCTTTGTAACCTGTTGTATAAACTCATCTTGAATATTGCGGTCAACAGGCTTAAACCTTTCCTCGAAAAGTCCATATCCCCTGAGTAATTCGGTTTCCTCAAAGACAGACAAATATTTGAACCAGTGGAAATAACCTAGGAAGTTATACACTCCATAAAAACCAAAAAAAGGAGTGCCCTAATCCTCAAATTGGATCTGGTCAAAGCCTTTGACCGTGTAAACTGGACATTCTTGAGGCTCATTCTCCTACAGATTGGAATTCCCCTTATGGGGGTGAATTGGATCATGGGTTACATCACTTCAACAAACTTTTCTATATTGGTTAATGGCACTCCTTCTGGTTTTTTCTCTACTTCTCAGGGTATCAAACAAGGATTCTCTCTCTCCCCATTGCTCATTCTACTAGTCATAGAAGGTCCCAGTCTACTTATAAAGGATGCAAAAAATAGAGGGAAGATTAAAGGTATAAATATCTCTTCCTCTCATGCCCTTACCCATCTGCATTTTGTTTACGATGTCATTCTCTCTGGGATTGGGACTCTTGAATAATGGAAGGCCTTTGATTCAATACTGGACTTATTTTGTTCTATTATGAGAATGTGCATCAGTGTAGAAAAATATTCCTTTATTTTCAGTGAAGTGGAAGAGGAGGTTTTAAATAAGAGGAGGTTTTAAATAGTATCTTTGTGATTTTTCCCTTTAAAATGGAACCCATTGTGGTCGGGCTCAAGTACCTGGGTTATAACCTCAAACCCCTTGGATATGGCATCAAGGACTGGAAATGGATTTTAAATTTTTTTGAGAAGAGAATCAGTAATTGGTCTTATAGATTCCTCAATTTGGGAGGTAGACTCATCCTCATTAGAGAATTCCTCACTGGGATTCATGTATACTGGTTTGCTTTGGCACCTGTGCCTAAACCCATCCTTAACTGACTTCGTAAGTTTATCTTCTCTTTCTTATAGGGTAGCACTATGGACAATCCTCGCCTCCACCTAGAAAATTGGCAGTCCCTTTCTAGGCCATTAGAGTCTGGGGGTTGGGATATTAAACATTTCGAGTGGTTATGTACAAATTTAAGACTGAAGATCCTTTGGCTGTCTCTTAATGGTACAAGTATTTGACATCAAATCATAAGGAAAAAATATCTAAAACACCTGACAGTAGAGGATTGGTTTCGGGACAAAAATTTCATGGTCAGAGGATCGTCTTATTTTTGGAATGGATCTCTTAGAACCCTTACATGGATTACCAGATTTTTAGGTTGGAGAGTTAGCAATTGGCTGAGCATAAAACTGGGTATTGACCCAATTAATTGAATGGACTCCTTCCATATCCTTTCTGAAGACCTTAGAGATTATTTAAATGACTATGGACTACTTACACTTCAGAATACCCTAAATAAATGTTTTGGTATTAATAGACAGTCTTACTGGATAACGACTAAAGACTTGGAACTTGATGGCAGGAGGAAAGATGAATGGGACTGGTATATAAAATATACTATGCAAGGGGGGATAAGGCTAACTGAAAAAAAGAACTTGCTCCTTTGGATGCACAACACAAATAATGGTGAGGTCACTACTAGCTTAGCGTATGACTTAATTATTTCTTCATTATTGCAACTTGCAAAAAATAATCCATGTCAAGGATCTGGGCCTATACTATTCCCCTAAAGATCAAATGTTTTCTTTGTCTTGCTGTGGAGAACCGTATCTCAACCTGGGAAAACTTAAAAAGCAAAGGATGGCATGACCTTGATTGATTTTGTTTATGCCTCAGAGATGAAGAATCTGTCAGCCATCTTTTTATGGACTGTTCCTTCACTCTGAACATCATGGACTGGTTCAGTAAAAGATTTAGTCATGTGATTCCATGGTCCATTTGCACACTCTTGGAAAACCTTGAAAATTGGTTTCACCGTGACATGGAGAACTCTCATTTTCCATTTTTCATCATTTGGAGTATATGGATCACTCGAAATCTTACTATTTTTGAAAACATGAATGTTGTTTCTTCCGCGACCTATCATCATGTTTTTTCACTTTTGAATACATATCCCTATATAGGTAAAGCCAAAAAATTGAGGTTAGTGGGTCTTGGTCCAATTCTTAAGTACCCCTTTGGTTTCTTTGATGGGGCATCAACAAGTTATATTGAGGGAGCAAGCATATTTCTGGCTATCAGTCCCATGCATACATTCAGTTTGAAGTTGGGTTGTGGTCACAACACAAATACCAAGGTAGAATCATTGGATTTATGGGTCTTACTCTATTTTGTTGAAGCTATCGGCCTTCCATATCCCCAGATCTATGGAGACTCATCAATTGTGATCAATTCGACTAATAACAAGGCTTCTCTGTTAGCATTGGACTTGGTATACTGGTGTGGAAATATTTCAAAGCTTAAAGACTCTTTCCACTATCTGGACTTTTAGCATGTATATAGAGAGCACAACATGAGGGCAAACATCTTATCCAAGGAGGCTCTCTCATTGGCCACAAGCCTCTTTACCTTCATGGAATCCTATGAAGATGATAGCATTGGGGGAGGTACATTAGATCTCTTTTAGAGCTCTGTGCAGGAGCTTTGCCTCATTTTTGAGTTGCATTTTAGCACTATTTTTTTGTAATATGGAATGTCCACTTCTACTTGATTTAGTCATCCCTCGATTACCTCCTGCGATAAGCCGTTTGAGTTCATCTTGTGCTCTCTTTAGTCATGTATGATGTCCTTGGGGAAAAGACTTTGATTTAGTTCACCTGCTACTTGGAGATAGTGTTTCATAGATCTAGAACGTTTGGTTTTACTTGTCACAACTATTTGGAATATCGTGGACTGATGATGACTTAGTCATGGGACTTTTTTCCTTGTCATCTTGATATGTAACCATTTCCTTTGATTCTAAATGAATATCAAGGATTAGCTTTTTTCTTCTGAAAAAAAAAGATTGGATCATCATGATTGTGATTACAAATGAAAAAAGAGGATAAGGTATTTGGGTATAAGTGATTTTTGAAGGGCTAAAGGTTTCATGCATGCATGACCCATTCCCAACTCCTTTAGTGATAACATTTTATAACATATTTTTGTTAAGGAAGCATATTCCTTCAAATATGGGTTTTTGGACTATTACTAAGTTTGAATTGCAAAAAATAAGAATAAGAACAATAATAAAGCAACATAACAATGGTATTTCACATATAATGCGACTCCCCTTGGACTCAAGAATGTGCTGGCCATTTTTAAAAAAATGTGCTACCTTTAGATATTAGATTCATATATTCCTAGAAGTCTATGGGACAACTTGATAGTATACAACTTGAATAATGATCACATTATAGTGACTTAATAACGAAAAACCACATTAATTTAGGGATGGAATGCCACCCTAACACACATAAAGAAGATATTGAAGTCTCCACTTAGTTTTAGGGAAAAACCAAGAAATCCTAAGGTGAGAAAAGAAATGACCAAAAAGAGAGGGAGTTCCACTAGGTTAATTAGCGTCTTAGGTCTTCATTATGATATCCTATATATATGCATTACTTTACTTAAATCTAAATCAATTTTTACTAGCAAATTAGCTAAGGAAAGTAAACTTACAATCTAGGTTGATTTACCATAATTTCTTTTTATTTAGATAAAAACCATAATGGTTAAAAAGGCAAAGAAAATTATAGAAATAACTCACATAGAATTATACACTATATGTGTTGAATATACTTGGGATGAAAACGAGAGTTGTGATAGGTCTAAAAGTGATCCACTTTTTTAATGATCTTATATTGTAACTCACCTTTATGTAAGATAAAAAAATCTACCTCATCTTAATACAAAAAGTATACTTATATATGCCTATAAAAATAGATCTACTACCACAATAATTATATCAATGATAGTACTAAGTGAAGAGACCCAAGTTCCCATAATAGGTTCCACAATAATTATATCAATGATAGTACTAAGTGAAGAGACCCAAGTTCCCATAATAGGTTTGATACTTCCCTTGATCTATATTTCATGGAACCTCCCTTATGGTCGTAGGGTTGAATCGTCTAGGGTCTAAATGGAACACTGCCAACAAATATGCCTTGGGACGAATTAAAAGGCTTTCAAGATTGGGGTCAATATCATAATATGTATTTGTAGAGGTGTTGAAAATGACAAGCAAAATCAACCCAAGATCATGGAATATTTGAAAGAAAAGTAATCAATATACGTCACAAATCCAAGTGTACTGTACTTATAATATAGGGTTTCAAACGTATATTGTTTGAAGATAATCAAAGAGGCTTTACAAAGTAGAATAAAAAGGTATAAATAAGCAAGGGAATGACCTCAAGCTGTAGGTATAATTTAGGTTAGTTGTTGGAGGGACCAAGTCACATGGCATGGTTGAACCATGCATGTCGTGGTAATTGAATTAACTTTTCAAATTCATATGTAGAATTAGGTTAGTTGTTGGAGGGCCAAAGTCATATATATAATTAACTTTTTAAATTCAATTAATTCATATGTAATTGAATTCAATTAACTTTTTAAATGTAATTAATTCATATGTTGGAGGGCCAAAGTATAAAGTTTTTTTTGCATTATGCATGTTTACTATTGTTGATTAATTGGAAGAAATTTGGTTTGTGCATGTTTACTATTGTTGATTAATTGATTAAAGTATTATTGGTATATGGAAACATATTAGTCTTCCATGTATATTATTCACCTTGCACTCTTTTAGTATCTTGGCGAAACAAAAGATGATATACGGGTTTCCTTCTATCCTCATTACATTGGTTTATATTTGAGCATTTTTACTTCTTCATATTTTCATGTTCAACAAATACACACACCACATGCAACAAAACCACGTCTAAGGACCATAGAATTGGTTCATGCTACTAAGTGGTACTTTAAAATAACTTTTTTTTATAAAAGTAACTTCACTTGTTTTATAGAAAAATCTCATATTTATTTTAGAATAAGACTTTGGAAATAGAGCTGCAAGGTCAACATTTCAAAGTCATAACACATTTCAAGATAGAAGTTTAGTACATTGAGAATAATTACATTAGTGATGAAAAACATTATTTAGGAAAACACATGTCATACATGCATGCATTGAGCACTATGTCAAGTTGAATAAGTGTTGAGAACCACCCTCACACTTAATTTATGGGTGAATGTGTATTAAGGGATTTTAAGCATGTTCACATGTTACTTAAAGTTATGACTTATTTACAAGGTTTCATTCATGGGATTCATATTGCATGTCCTTTCCCAACATGAATGCTTAATTGGCGATTGTTCCCCTTGTTATTCATCCTAAAAAGGAAAGTTTGTGGTAATTTTTAGGAGTTCTATCCAAGTGACTTGCTCATGGGGTTATGAGTGGTGCATGATATAGCTAATGCAACATTCTTTAGATTTCATCACCTTGGGTTAAGTTGATATAAGTGTTTCATTCTATCTTCAATTGAATACACCTTAATGGAAACTCAAACTCAATTGGAAGGCCACATTTCTCCAATGTAGATTTGATTCGACCATGATAAAGTATTACAAGTGTTCTTTTAGCATTTTTTGCATATCATTTCACCTTGATAAAATTTGCAATATAAAGTATCTTCTTGTATCAACACTTAACTAATCCACTTGACTTGAGACTAAGTCATAGATCACTATCGTGAGCCCTTCCATCCCATGTTCTCTCTTAGGATTCTTAGTTTTCCACCATCACCAATACCATTTCCTAAGAGAAATTTTGTTAGACTATAAACCATTCTCTTACGACAAGAAAAATAGGAATATGAATATCTAGGATCCCACACCACCTATTCCTCGATCTATACCCCGCCACCTTTGATTAGTCCTCTCACTAAAGGAAACAATACTCCCAATATCTTACCATTCATAGAAAATTTGATTCTTCCAACCCTTTTGAAACTATTAACTCCATACTTCATACATAAAACTGGCTAGAAATATTGCTTATGAAGTTGCTACCAAATATCCCTAAGTTTGAAGAAAAATACGGTGAGGATCCATCCAACAACATAATGAATTTCATTTTTGGGTTTCCTCTAATAACGCCATAGAGGAATCTATCTGAATTAGGTTATTGCAAAGAGATATCATAAGGTTCATGATCAATTGGTATTTTGAATTTTCAGAAGGTTATAAAACTACCTTTCTGTCCATTATGATTCTCTTCTTGAATCAAATGGATTCTCTAAAACTACCTTTCTATCCATTATCATTGATTTTTCATAGATGTCTTCTCTTGCAATTCATGGATCTATTTTCTGAAGGAAAAGAGTGAAACTTTCAACAAGTTTCAAGAGTTTAAAGAACTGGTTGAGAATCAAATTGGAAATCACACTCGTGATTTGAGATTTGATAATAGAGGAGAGTTCGAGTCTCATGAATTTAATGATTTCTGCCGAAATGTAGGGATAAGAAGACAGTTGATTGTACCTTACAACCCCTATCAAAAGAAAGTTGGGTCCTAGGAAACTAAGTTTTACAAAAAATTGACCATCATGCTAACATATCCTTACAAAATCCCTCGTAGGGGTGTGGAAATTCCATGGAAAAGAAGAAGAGGAGAAATGGGAAAAATTTTCTCCACTGAGTCTTTTGGCGATCAAGATATTATTAATCATTGAATTATTATTTGAGTGTAGAGTTAAAAGAGCATGAAATGTATGAATGTGCATTTAAAAGAGACATACACCATCAAGACATAAGAACTGCTTGATAACTGAATTTGTACCACTAGGACTACGTTTTTTAGCATGCTATTCAATGGGGAGGCTGCTTGTTATAAATCTAAGCAAAAATATAAATTTACATGTCAAATATGACTTTATACCTCAAATTATGGAAGTGGCATGTAAATCGACTGCTTAAATAAAAAATGGAATGCACCACTGCGTTTAGAAGGCTCAGACAATGAGGATTGACATAAAACATTGTATACTTTGGAGCAGTAAAAAATTTGACCCCTAAAAAATCCCAATGACCCTCAAGTACCACGTGGAAAGCATACACTATACGGATCCATTCAATGTATGTACCTCGACATGTGTGCTCTTATCAACCTCATGTTGCATTCCTAGCATGCCTTTGTCAGTGCTCTTAGTCCTCTGCGTGGTCTCCTCTTCTTCTTGGGGATATAAAAGACCCTGCTTAAATAGAAGCAGGGTGGTGGTCTTAACACGAACCCCCACCCCCCTTTGGCATGTTGGTAGTCCATTGGTGTTGTGATCTAAGATACCCGGGGTCAAATCCTACGACCTCCCTCTTTGGCATATTTTTACACGAGTTGCTCCATATTTGGGGGTTTTTCCAGCCCCTCTTCCAACTTTGGTGAGGGCTAGTCAACCCCTTTTTCCACCAAATAGAATAATTGAATTTTAAATATATATTGTAAGACTATGTATAACATGAAACATGGGTATCGCAATGGTAAAGTCATTGCATTATTATTTCCACCAAACAACAATAATTCAACTTTAAATATATATTCTAAGACTATGGATAACATGAAACATGGGTAACCCAATGGTAAAGTCATTGCATTATTATTTCGGAGGTCAAGGGTTTGAGTCCCACAGAGTGCAATTAGGATCTCCAACCAATTTTTGGCCTCTCTTGGTGTGACACATCTGCTTGAATCTCCATGTGTCACCATTAAGGGCTTCCATGTCAGCATTGTACACCTATACTGATGCCACGTGTTACCCTTGCAGTGGTGCCATCTGGCCTCCTTTATTCCCAAGTCTACGTCGGAAATATTGTTTTGCTGAAAATTCAGAATGCCATAACTTTTCCATACAGATTCTGTTTTGAGTTAAATGAACATCATTGGAATCAAATCGATGAGTTGTATGCATTGAAGTTGGTTCCATTGCATTTTGATGAGTTTTAAAATTTACCATTCAGAGATCCTCTTGGATCATACCTCCCCATTGAGGGACTTTTGGCTTTCAAAAGATTCATTATTTAATAAATGAGGGGATTGCTCCCTCACTTTTCCCTTCTCGATCCACCTGGGTTTGCAATTCTCCTAGAATTCTTGGTGTACTTGTTAAATATTTCTGATGACATGGTCCACTTTTGACACAACCAATCCCATTACAAAATCCATGAAGACTCTATCCCAAGGATGAGAGAAAATAGGAAGTGGTGTGCACAACCCCAATTTTCTATTAGCGGTATTACAAATTCGCATCATGCACCCCTTTGAATTCATGATTCCCATAAAAAAAAGCAAATGCAATCCCAAAATACCCGATTACATGAGAATTATACACTTGTACATTATCAAAGGGAATAATACAAATAATACCCAAGAGGTAGAGTAGCTTGTCCCGAAAATAAAATTTCTTTATGTTGGATGGTCGTTGAAGATTTGGAAAGGATGATGTTGTTGCTTGACTGATCCTTTCTTCTGTGTCATTGAAATATTTTTTTTGCTTTCCTCCCCATTGAGATGTTTGTCCCATCTCAAGCACTTCATTCAGAGAACAAGGATCGAAAGCATCATTGGACTGATCAGGCTCTTTTGCTTCCGCAACTATGAGGAGTACAAGGTTCTTATTGGTATTCACAACTCTTTTCATTGAACTTGTAGTGACAAGTGATGAGCTAGACTTCATGCCATGAGATCTCACAATGTACTCCACCCCATATTTTGTGAGATGGTATTTGTTCTTGTTCCTCATGAAGACTATTTTTTGATCATAAAGGTAAGGGCTTCCCAAAAGTATGCCATAAATGTCAAGAGGCACAACATCCATATCAACCTCGTCAATTAGTTTTGATGTAATAGAAAATATGGCACTACACTGCTTGGTGACATTCAACTTGGCATTGTCACATACCCAACCAAGAGAACAGGGCTTAGGATGAGGTTTGGTATCTAAACCCAATTTCTTAACCACTGATTCAGAGATTAAGTTTACTTGAGAACCCATATAAAAAAGAGTTTCAATTTTTGTATGTTTTGCAACAACTCTTATATGAAACAACTCAATTATTCTTTTATCATAATCATGATATGAAACTACAGAACTAGAACTGGTATGAAAGGAATGATTACCTTGTAGACCAATTATTATGATCAACTCTTCATTACTTGAGTCATATCCCAAGTCTTGTTGCACTGCAACAACAATATTCTTATTTCCCTTGCCACAATACTTATTCGACCTCAAATATGGATGTAGCTTCAAACATTGCTCTTCATCATGCCCTTTATTTTCACATTTAGTGCAATGGAGTGCTTTCTTATCATCCTTATTTGTTGTAGTTTTCCTCTTATCCTTTCCTTTTCCTTTGAAATGGACTTATCCATGCTTAGATGGTTCTTCATCTTGTCATACTTCCCCCTATTTTCAATATGAATAACTTGCACACTAGCCTCATCCAAATTTGTAGGATTCAATAACAACAATGTGTGGCAGATGTAATTAGGAAGTGCACCAACATACTTCATTAGATATTATGAAGAATCTAAAGGAATGTTTAATTCAAGAGCTTTCTTCCTATATCCTTATGTGAAACTTTGAACATTATGACCCTTATTTAACCTAAATTTTTTCCATTCCATCATAAATATTTTAATATAACCCATTGAGTAAAATTGCTTTCTCAAAGCATAAGTAAATTTAGACCAAGAGGATACCATTTTTCCATTGTACTTGATTCCTTTATGTAACTTGCTCTCTCACCATGCAAGAGCAGTTCTTGACAAAAAAATTGTTCAACTTCTCCACATTTGATTCATCGTTGAACATGGGAAATTCGAACTTCACGTCCAACTTCAACAATGGCTTCTTAGAAGCCCCTTTTAAATGACAATTCGATGGGTGAGAGGAACATGAAGAAGAGAAACTTGAACTGGAGGTAGGAGATGGAGGTTCAGGAGGTTTCTTTCCATCTTCTTAATTTACTAAGGTTGCATCCTCCTCTTTGGATTTCTTCTTCTTTTTGCCTTTCTTGGCCACCCTCTCTTGATAATTTGCAAACAATTTCTCCACATGGTATGCAATCTCATAAAAAGGCATCGTGAAAATATTTTTCAACCCCGATGCTGACTTATTCCTCTGCCATATTTTTCTTTCGTTGTACATGACCAACCTCAGGATCGTAAGGTACCAGTTCACCTTCTCCTTTCTTGAGTTTGTTCCTGGTTAACATTCACAATTAACAACTAGAAATTCACAGATCCCAACTTTGATACCTCGTGATCACGATCTTTTTAATCATTGACTTATAATTTGGTTGTACAATTAAAAGAGAATGAAATGGATGAATGAGCACATAAAGGAAGAAAACACATAAAAGAGACATAACCACCAAGACACAAGAACAACTTGATAACATAGTTCGTACCACTATGACTACATATATAGTCCTTCTCTTCAATGGGGAGGCCGCTTGTTATAAATATCAACATAAATATCAAGTTACATGGAAAATATGACTTTATACCTCAAATTATGGAAGTGACTTGAAAATAGGATTCTAAAATTAGAAAATGGACTACACCACTGCGGTCAGAAAGCTCAAATGGTGAGGATTGACATAAAACATTGTATACTTTGGAGCAGTAAAACATTCGACCCCTCAAAATGCCCAATGACCCTCAAACTCCATGTGGCAGGTTTCACATTGTACGGATCCATACAATGTATGGACCTTGAAATGCATGCCCATCTCTTCCTCGTGCTACATTCACAGTATGCCCTCGTCCCCACTCTCTATCCTCCACGCGGTCTCCTCCTCATCTTGGGTGTAGAAAATACCTTTCTTAAATAAAACAAGTGTGGTGGTCTTAACATGACCCACCCCTTTTGCATGTTGGTTGTCTGTTGGTGTTGTGATCTGGGAGACCCAGGGTCAAATCCCATGACCTCCATCTTTGGTGTATTGTTACATGGGTTGCTCCATATTTGGGGGTTCCTCCAGCTCCTATACCAAATTTGGCGGGGGCTAGTCAGCTCCTTTTCCCACCAAATAACAATAATTAAACTTTAAATATATATTTTAAGACTATGGATAACTTGAACCATGGGTGGCCCAATGTTAAATTCGTTGCATTGTTATTTTGGATGTCAAGGGTTTGTGTCTCGTAGAGTGCAATTCAGATCTCTAACTATTTTTTGGTCTCTATTGGGGTGACACATGTCATGCTGTGATTGGGCCACATGTTACCCTATTATTAACCTGTACCATGTCTATTCATCTCACCATGTCACCATGTGCCACGTTACCAGGTGCCATGCCAGCTTCCAACTGTTCCCGCTACATCTGCTTGAATCGCCACATGTATCCATGAAGGGATACCACATCATTGTCGTACACCTATATAGATGCTATGTATCATCCTTGTAGTGGTTCCATGTGGCCTCCTTATTTTCCCAATTTTGGGCAAAAAATATTATTTTGCCGAAAATTTAGAACGTCATAACTTTTCCATATGGAATCCATTTTGAGTGAAATGAATGCCATTGGAATTGACTTGATGATATCTATCCGTTGACACTAGTTCCATTTCATTTTTTTGAATTTGAAAATTGACCAATTCATAGATCCTCTGGGATCATTTGGAGCTTGAAAAATATTCTAGTTACACTTTTTTTCTTCTTCATGGTACATGGTACATGGTTGCTCTCCTAGTTGCTTAGGTGGTCAATATGCCACAAGAGAAATTTGTTACACATAAATATTACTTAGAAACCTTGATCTTCTAGAACTAAAACTAACAGGAGGTTTTTCCTTAGGCCAAGAACATACAAAATATCATCAACATGTCTTATATCACCTAAATTGAATGTAAAAGCAGTGGATCCAAATCCTTGGATTGAATAGGTGGTGTTATCTCCAAGCTCCACTTGACATGATAACTTATTTTCCTTTAGCTCTGTGATAGTGTTCCTATATCCATTCATGTGTTTTGATTCAACACTGTCCACCATCCATGTCTCATCATTAGTGGTAATGGCTCTAGCTAGAGATGAGACAAGATAATACTCCTTCCTTATCTCCTGATCATTGGAAGAATTATTTCTTGTAGGTTGATCTTCTGTAGTAGTAGAACCATGAAATATACCCTTGAACTTTCCTCTTTTCTTTTCCTAACACTCTCTTACAAAGTGGCCCTTCTTACTGCAGTTGAATAATTTTTCTTTAGACTTATCAATGTTCTTGTTGTATTCTTTTTCCTTTTTCTAAGGAAACTCATTCTAGGAAAATGATTTCTTTCCTCTCTTCATCCTTGCCGCCAGATCAAGGTTCTCTTCTTTGGAAAAATAATTTTTACTTTGAATTTTCCCTTCTGGCAGGAAATCATGCCATAATATTTCAAAGTTTGCTTTCCCTTCTTGACCATTTACAACAACTAATAATGTATGCCATGAAGATGGAAGATCATAAACAACTATCTGAATGAGATCATCATCGTCGATAGTTACTCCAATACTCAATAGTTGATCTCTTACTTGATAGATATTTGTGAAGAAGGAAACCACATATTCACCCTTCTCCAGTCTCATATTACAAAGCTTGTTCTTCAAGGCTCGCTTTTTACTAGGAGCCTTCTTCTCATAAAAAAATGTCAAAGTGTCAAGAACTCCTTTGTAGTCCTCAATGGAGTAATAATCGACATCAAATTTTATTTCACATAATCATAAACGATTCTCTTGGCTTTGGCTTGATTGATGAAAGTAGTTTACCTAGCATTAGTAGTTGTCTCTACAACAACATTGGATACATATCCATCTATATCATGCTCTTCCAAGATTTTCAAAATCACAGCTTTCCAAGTATTGAAGTTTGAAGTTCCTTCAAGTCAGTCTTCTAGTCTTACTGAGATTGAATCCATTATTTTTCAAGTACTGTGCTCAACTTTTACCCCTCTAGATCATTGTAGGATCAATATTACCTACAAAACATAGCTTAGTCATGCCCTGAGCTCTGATACCTTGTTGAATTTTATTGAGTTTGATCTTAATTGAAGAATTATAGTAGTACTTGAAATCAATTAAGAATCATAAGCATAAGCACTCACACATGAGAAACAAAATCTTACCCTGGGGAAACCCTCTAAAACATGAGGGAAAAACCCCCGTCAAATATTCCTCACTATAATGATAAATAACCGATAATGTATTTTTTATAATGAGTAACCCTGGCGCATAATCAATGAAAAATATCATGCACCACTAGTGCAATCACAGAGTAATAAAGAAGAGAGAAATAGAAGAATCCAATTGTATGCCCAACACACAAGAAATTCACAATTTTTGCACACATGCACATAATAGCCTTCAATTCACAATTTTTTTTTATCTCTTCAAAGTCCTGCATCACAACTACACAATACTTTTCATTATTCGCATATATATTTTCTCTTCTGACTTCAGTATGAACTCGCCTTCCAACTAGATGCTAGACCACTTAATTAGGATGCTAACTCAAGTGTCATCATACAAGTGTCGTAACTTAAGTGTTGTCTTTTAGTTCAAGTGTCGTCATGCAAAACACTTTAGTTAACTAGATCATCTTTATTAATACTTAGTTGACTATTTTAACTAAAGTACTTCTTGATACCGTTATCACATACATTGTATTTGGGATACCATGATGCAAAAGATGGATATTTTCTCTTTTTTTCAGATCTAGTTACATTATATGGGGATACAACATGGATCAATGTTTAGTACGAGCCATATTCATAGCCTTATTGTAGAAGTAGATGCAAAAAGCAAGCTGCGATTAGTAGTGATTTTAAGCACTAGTTCCTAAATGAATAAGTGTTATAAAAGTAGTCAGTGGACAAAGGATGAGCACTCATCCCTTGTTTGATGTAAGGCCATTTGATCCTATAGGGAAACATGGTGGAAAACACATTGGAGCTATGGATGCTCGCTGGAAACAAGGCTAGGTTGAGTCATTATCTGAAGCCTAGAAGGCTATTTAAGGAACCTGCCTTTGGAGGATGGCTAGTATCTTTTGAAATTCTCAAATTCCTTAAATTAAATGTTTGTAAATTGATAAATCTTGTTAATTGGATACTTGTTAGAGTCTAAAAGAAACAAGCCCAAGTACTTTATCCAATTGTGAGACACCCATTCCCTATTGTTTTATGCCATGCATACGTCACTATGGTTGTGTGTTTGTTATCAATCGAAGAGATCACATGTCAAGGTCAACAAGATCACTCTTTCCCTTAAACCTTGTTTTTCCACTCTCACCCAGCTTTAGCAGATGAATTAAACTTTGTAAGTATGGAATATGCAAGTGTCCTTCATAGAAGATTCAATGACTATCCATGGAAACAAGTATTTCTTGATTGATTATTATTATTATTTTACTGTCACCGTGATTATTATTAGTATGTTTTAAGTTAAGTATTAATATACATCTTGGAGTATCTCTTACCTTGACTGGATGCAAGACCATCTCAGATTATTATCTCACCTTCAGTTTGAGTATTTTGACCAGGTCAACTCAGTTAACCAAGTCAAACACAGTTCCCAAGGAAGTGACTACAAAAACAACATTGGCTATATTTGTTCTAGACATGCTCAATAACAATACCGCAGTCTCAATTTTTAGGTTTTGGCCACAGTTTCTAGGTTCAATGATTATTACCACTTTATTATTGTTTTGGTCACATTTTTATGATAATATGCTTTAGAGAGTGGTGCTCCCTAGGTGCTACAATGCTCCAAAGGGTGTTATTAGTCACCAATACCATTATACCATGTCCCTTAATTCATCAATGCAGTCAGTTTGTCTCATTTTTCAGCCGACAGAGAGTTACGAGGATTTTTATTATTTATGGAGGTTGTGCCGACATAAAAATGGATTATCGAATTGGTCAAGGAAATTGATTTGGATAGTGAGGTCAAGGAAATGGATTGGAAATTATTTTTGATGATTTATCATGGCTCTCTATATGATCTTCAACCAGTTACTCATAGTTTAGGGGTCCACATTATTTTATTGGCTTCTATAGGGAGGATGTCCCCAATGGGACGCCACTCACCTCGGTCATTGATACATTGTCATGTTATACCTTATGTTATGATGTTATGAGGGGCCTAGGGTGATTTATGTCCCTAAGAAGCCCCATTCCATGTGTTATAATGTTATATCCTAGCACTATGATTTATTTCGCCTCAATAAGGCATCTTTAGGCAAAGTGTGCCCACCCCTTTTTGTATTGATCCATTTACTTGATCCATGTAAAATATAAAAATATAATCTCCACAGTTGATTATGTTTTAATATCAACCATTGGATTAAAAATATAATCTCTATAGTTGATGTTGTACAAGAGGGACTATGAGAGAGTGAAGAGGAAGTGCAGCAGGGTTGTTATAGGTTGTATCCCTTCATTTTTCTGGATGGTAAATAATAAAGGACTGCCAATTTATGTGTGGATGTATCCCATCTTGGGTGAACCACGTTATATCTGTGTCTCTCTTGTAATGTATTTTAATATTTTCATCTTGCTTATTGTTTATTTTTATTGCTCTATGATCCCGTTTTTCTACAAATTGCTCTTTATCTTGGTTGATTTAATTGATTTGTTCTGTCTTGGCAGGAGAGAGGTCACACTTGTGGATCCCTGGTTATTTTAAACTAGATCTCACCATTCTTCTACTTGATCCATGCAGGGATTGTCTTCATCACTTCGACATTCATCCTCAAAACATTAAGTTTTCATGGGTAAGTTTCTCTCATTATTTTTCTATCTAATTAGGGCTTCATGTTCTCTTTCATTGAAACCCTAAAGTTAAAACCCTTAGTTTTAGGATCACCTAGTTCTAGGTTGCAGTTACACTTAAAAATAAAACCCCAACCTAGAAATAATTTTAAAACTATAGAGACCAAGTTTCATTTAAATCCGACACCATTCACCCACTTAAAGCACTGGCCTCCCTTGGGAAAATCACTCTCCTTATGGATTTTGATAATTTTTCCTAAACCAAAAATTGGGTATTTCTAGAGTCACTTCCAATCGCCTTATCTAACACCTAGAAATTCATTTGAGTGTCTAATTTAATTTAATTTCACCTCTTTACCCTTATATTTGATTTTCATGGATAAAACCCTAAGGTAAATTGGGGTTTCTCACATAGGCACTCATTTTCTCTTAGTAATTGTTTAAAACTCTAATTAACTATCATACTAAGATATCTAATAAATATACATTGCATTATTCACCTTCATTCCTCATTTATAGGGCCATATTGGTTATAGGAATGCCCCCTAAGGTTGGTCATTAACCTAATCTAAAGTGTTGGTAGCTTTGACCGGTCTGACATTGATTTTCTTTTAGAGGTCTTAGCTTTCGTAGGACACAACTTTGGTTTCCTTCCCTCTACAATTCTAAATAGGATCATTAAAAGGGGAAACTACAAGATTTGTGATAACATATACCATCACTGAAGTGATCAATTCGATTTCTCCTTTAATTAACTAAAGTCTTCCTTGTTAATATCACTAAAGTTAATAGGGGCAGCAGGAGGGGGAGGGGTTCTCATTAATCCCGATGGAATTCAGGAATAGGTGTATTCTTGGGAATTAGGTGATGAAACTAAAAATGTTGCAGAAGCTCTGGCTCTTTGGAAGGGCCTCCTCCAAGCTCGAAATCAAGGAATATCAGAACTTACGGTAATTGGGGACTCTCGGCTCATTATTCAGTATTTAGATACCAACTCTCTGTCGTCCCAGCTTAACCTTCGTCACCTTCTTAGAAGGGTCCAAAACCTCTCTGATTCATTTCGTAATATTGACCATTTCCATGTCTTAAGATGATTAAATGAACAAGCTGACTTCGCGTCCAACATGACAACTTCCTTAAGCAAAGGGTAGTTGGTATTGAATAAGGATAACTCCCTTTTCCTCATCCCATAGGACCATGGGAAAATGAATTAGGGGCTGGGCCCATTGCTTCCCATCTGGCTCCCACCTGTCTTGGCTCCCATCATGTAGGATCATGGAGAGAGCAAGGATCTTGTTCCAGCACGTGGGCTAGCATGCAACATTTATTAAGCTGGCTCCTGTCCATCGTAGGAGAACATAAAACCATATAGAATGCTGGATTTGTTTCATGGTTTGAATCAATCTAGCTGTTCCATCCACGACGTGTGAGGAGTGTCATGGATACATCTAAGATTGTGGAATTATGGTATGTGCAGTTAAGTTCAACAGGATGGGAGATGCAGGAGTTTGCAGCATTTTATATCATCCACTTTATAGGTTTGGTTGTATTTCTTGTGACATATCCAGATAGCATGGATTCCTCTCCATAATCATCTGCTTCTTCTGCCCTGAATCTCTGGGTCACTGCGGAGATGAGGGAAATCAGGAGGAAGATGAGCATGCACATAATTTATCTAAATCAAATAAATCATGAAGGTGGAAGGCCTCTGGAATTGGTTGATAGGGATATCTCTCGACTGCGTGAGGAATTTTCAGAAACTATTTCTCAATATGAAATTGCAATGACCAGAATGATAGCAGAGATGGAAGTGAAGTATGAAAAATTGGAGCTGGCAGTAGTGAAAATGGAAGTTGGTGCAGGAGGAAAAGAAGCAGCAGACTCTGGTTAGCACGATGGTGTTCAAGGAAAGTAGCAGGTTCCCAGGGGAGCTCTCCTTTTTGCAATTTTTCTTTCATATATAGTAAACTTAGTCTTTATCTAGGTACTCCGCGCAAAGAACGTGAATCTATATGTGTAATCAACAGAGTTATCACTATTTCTTGTTTTGTGGATTCTACCTATAATGGACAGTCTTTGAATTATGAATAGTCTATGAACTATGTAGAAACTTTCTCAGTGGTTACACCACTGTTCGATTAATAAAAAAATAATTGTTCGTGTCAAAAAAATATCACTAAAGTTAACAATTTGAGTTCTCTCTCATTTAACTGAAGTCTTTATCATCACTAAAGTGAGGAATTCAAGTTATCTCTAATCTCACTACATTTTATCTTTATCTCCTGACTTATCTACATGGTCACTTGTGCCAACTTTAATTTATTTATCACATCAAATATACTAAGGATATTTTTCCAATGACGTGTTCATCTTGTTCTACTATCATTCCAAGTGGTCATATGCTAAAGTAATTCACTCTAGAGGTGGACAGTCTCTAAAGGAGCCTTAATATATCATCCATCACTAAGACCATGGTTACTAGTACATCACACACCATTCATGGTTTGACATGTAAAGCATTGCCTCAACACATGAGGCACCACCTCAACACATGAGGATATGCCTTGGCACACAAGAGTCTTGACAAACAATATTGTATTACATCATCACTTTGACATACAAATGACTTACCTCAACACATGAGGCTTAACCTTTACAGATAAGTCTTAGTCATTCTTGATTCCAACTCAATAATCTACTCCAAGTTTCCCGAGTCCAACTCAAGCTCCCTAAGGAATTACCTCGGCACACGAGGCCCAATCGTGCACATGATTGTCTTGGAGAATGACTCATGATGTTGCAACTTTAACAAAGTTTTCAATAACAATTTTAAGTGATTGGGATAAAATCCTCTAGATAGTTGCGACAAGGAATTAATGGAAATGAGTAGAGTGAATGTGCATATTAGTGCCATAAATTCAAAAGAAGTTCACTACAAGCTACCAAAAAATACAAATAATTTGATCAATAACAACCAAGAGATTTAAAGAGCTAGGACAAAGCATAATTGTACCAAATCACAAATCACCCAAGATATTGATTACATCATAATGAGTAATAGGTGATAGGATGCTATAGATATACTTGCTTGTAGTGGAGGTAGCAATCTAAGGTCCCAAGGATGGACAAGAGAGGCTAAGCTATCTGTTGCTGCAACTTATCTAGAGAAAATAATATCCAACCATTCCTCTCCTTAAATATGTATATATAGGACATCAATGAAGAAGGAACAATTCACCCTATTTGCTTGAACATAGGAATGGAAGCTCATTAAGGAAAAATATCAACATGCACACTAGGCATGATATCCTTTTTTTCTTTTAGATTGGATTTTCCCTTGCTATTTGACTTTTATATTGTTTTATGGTACCTTTTTTAAATTTCCTTTTAATAGAAACAATTTTATACCTTCTACCCTTGCTTTGCATGAAAGGATAGATATCTCAAAGTCAAAATCAAGCTTTTCGGCTTTTAAAAAAACATGAAAAATGCCAAATATACCTAAGACATCAAACTAGGTTTTGGAGTGCTTAAATTTAGCATTTAGAATCAAGGTTTAAAAATTCAAGCTTGGTAATAATGAACACCTAACATACCAATTCGAATCAAGGTTTTGGAAAACAACTTTAGGGTTTTCATGTAAGGATATTTATAACCTCATGCAGATGGGAACCTTCCAATAAGCTACCATGTGTCACTTGTCACTCTTACACCACTGATACCTTAAACCACGCCATCATCATTTTCTTAGAACCACAACATTTAATCTATACATGCCATACATAGAAATTGCTAATTATAGAAGTGCCCAAAAATAAATCTTCCCCAAAACAACAAAAAGTAAGAAAGATTAATCTTTAAGGGAAAGAGAAACAATCTATATTCTTGTAAAAAAACAAAAAGTAGTATCCTATTCTTGCTTTTTTACAAGGAGCATAAATGCATGAATATCATTGTAATGTGAGTCCCTAGATCTTGAGCTTCTAGAAAAAGGAAAACTACTAAAAGTAAAAATATTGGACTGTATCACTCTATAATGGAACTAGCATGTTGGATCTCAATGGATCTTAACCAATGTTATCAGAATCAGACAGGTCATTGAACAGACAGAGCCCAAAAATATGAACCAGACCGAAACCAGGAAAAAACTAGATCAAAAAATGGGTCGACCAAAAACGTCATAAAATATTCAAATTTTGTAAAAAAAATATATTCATGTGCATCCAAATGAATCCAAACCATTATGCACAAATATTCAAAATTTCTCATGTATATAGAAAATATGGGTGCATATAGCCAAAAGAGCACCAAGTGCAATTCATCTTTGAACAAAAAAGAGGTTCTAAATGGCCCTTAGAGCCAAAAAATAAGCATAGTACTAATCAATAACTGTAGCCTAGTGTCTACAATTTGCTCATATGGTACGAATAGTATAGACACTAATTGTGCATAGTAGACACCTTATCATTTTATTGAAACCTCGTAATCCAAGCATTAAATATAGGAAAACTTCACATGCCTAATAAGTAATTTTGCTTTAGCGAAGGGTACATTTTTTCTAAGGTCGTGACAAAGGAGGTAAACAATCAACACCACCAACATCAAGGTACATACAGGAGTTGATGTGCTTGATTACAATCCAATCCCCTACCCTCATACATGATAAAATCTAGTGGAAACGTTGCAATCCTGAAACCCTTAATACTATTAAGTTTGTTGAATTTTGAATGGGATCTAAAATTCTACTTTTTGCATATGAAGTCTGATGAGGTTGGAACCACTCTCAAACATCCTGAAACAATTAACGCCAATGTTAAAAATTTAAGTAAAAAGATAGAAAATGAAAGATAAGGAGAATACCACTTTTACTTTAAGAATTTAACATTACCATTTAATATTGTTGATGATTACTTAGGCTATTTTTTTTGCTATTAGTGTAAACATTTTTTTGTTTTAAAAAAAATGAACTTTTAGGGCCCAGAGCCACTGTTGTATGATGCAGTACAAAACCGCCGGGTTCGGTACAAAACCACCAGGTTAGGTGAAAAAAGGCTGGTTCAATACGAAATTGACCATTTCCTGTCCAGGGTGGTAGTTCATACCATCTAGGTGTCTAAACTAGTTGGACTAACTAGTTTTGCCAGAACCAGGCTAGTTTTGATAACACTGATCTTAACCCTCCACTAGTGCAAGTATAATTGGGGGTTAATATGTGCATACTTGATAAAAGTTGCTGACAAACCCACACACATGCCAAGTATCATAGATTAATGAGCATATTGTCACAAATGAGAGTAGCAATAGGCCCATGAGAGGACACGTGGCACACAATTAGAGAACAAGAACATTGCATTAGAACACTTGGGTAGTAGGCAATTGTGGAAGAGGGAGAAATGAACTAGCAGCTTGTTAGAGAGTGCTCCATCCTGACAAGGGGCATCGATCCCAGGGAGGATCATATTTGAAGGGCATTTAACTTTGGGGGTTGGATAACCCTAGTTTGACACATGTGTTCCTTATATTTTATAGCACTCCTTGTGGGGTTTCCTTGTTGGTTACTTGTGTGTAGTTATACCCTTTTTTTATGCTAGCCTCCCTTACCTACTCTATATAAAGGGAGGATACAAATCTTGTATTTATTCACCATTGTACTCTATATTTGAACTTGTATTTGAGATGTCTTGTAGGGAGTAAGACATTAGGGTTCATGAGGCAAACAAACAAGATATAGAAGTCTTCCAAGAAGCAAGATGTTAGGATGCACGAGGAAACCCTAAGAGAGAGAGAGAGAGAGAGAGAGAGAGAGAGAGAGAGAGNTGTACTATGCATGTAAACCCTAGAGAAGAACATGACATTGAAAACGATGATGGTTATTCATCTCTATTTGTAGCACTAATTTTTCTACCCTAGTAGAAGACATGGAGAGTGGATCCAATGCCTTGCATGATTTTGGAGCCTTATTCTTGTGGGATGTGAGACTAAGGAAATATCATAGAGAGAGTTGTTTTATGAGTCTTGAGCTTAGTGTGATTCCTTACTGGGAAGAAGAAAATCAATTATTGTATTCTTGATGTTCCATAAAATCCTCAATGCTCGTGTTGATGGAAGAGTTGAAAACCTATAATTTGAGGACTCACCCTAGGATAGACATATATATTTGGAGCCTAGCACTAGAATTGTCTTGCCATGTATGTGTGTGATATAGTGAGTCGATCAAATGTTTGTTCACACAAATTACCAAAATACTTAAAATAATGTATAAAATTCCATACTGGATAAATAATAATATATTGAATATGAATTGATTAATATTACATTTCCAATATGTTGTATTTTATATATTCCAATGTTTCCTTTTCATCTATAAAGACATGACTATTGACTATTACTTATTAATTACATTTTATTTATTATTTATTTAGATTTATTATTATTCATTTATGTATGTAGCATTTCCTTCCTCTTCATAAATGCTTTGTCCTCAAGGCATATTGTTGAAGAAGAGTTACGTCATGTACTTGTGTAGTTTTTACTGTTGTATCTTTCTTTGGTGTGTCGTAGTTGAGAAGTGTCAATATGAATTTCTAAGTGTTGAACAAAAATTCTGAAATCTAGAGGGATTGATTTTTTGTGGAACAGTGTGCTTCAATAATGAACTAATGTTATAAGACTTAATCGCATTGGTATCTGTAACTTTCGTTAGTTGTTCACGACTTTTAGGATACCTGCTTTCGTGGTTTAAATGTCAGTAGGGAATTTTTATAATGTTATTTCCCTTGATCACGTGTGTAGTGTTTTCTTAACTGTTCTATATGCTTTTCTTCAACTGGGTTGACGTCTTGAGAGGTGATATGAAATGGACTTGTAATGGTTCCTTTTTCTACAAATTGTATTTTTGAATATTTTGATGTCTCGTTGTGTATTTCTTCTAATTTGTCTTTTAACAACTTGTTATCATTTTGAATCCTTTTAATAAATTCTTGTTATGAATTTTCTTTATCTTTGGACTTCTTTAGTTGTTCCTTAAGATATTCATTATAATTTTGAAGGTAGCAATTTTTTTCTTGCTTCTCTAGAATTTTTCCTTCCATGTCTTCATTAGAGTGCTCTGTCTTTCGACTATTTTTCAATTTCTTTATTTTGAAACTAATACCTTATTATGGTTTCTTAACCAAAATATTTCTTTAATATTGATAAATAACATGTTATTGAATTTTGTGATATTTAATGTGTGCCCATTTTTAGTGTCGTCATTTATCTGCTAGAGTTATTGTTTTTGTTGTTGATGTTGACATATCTTTGATTCTTAACATTCTAATTTTCCATGGATTTCCGCAATTTCTTCATCCTTAGAGTTAAGGATTTTGTTTAAGCGGGTGATTTTTGCTTTATTGTCGTCAAGTTCTTTCTTGATATCTTGGTTTTGTAATCTTTGATTGAAAACTTTTTCATCCTTTAAGTCATCAACTTGTGCAGAAAATTTTTCTATACAATTTTCTTGGTAGGAAATTTCTTGTTCTTTGGATTTTCTTTGAATTTCATGTAGTTTAATCATCATTTCTAGGCTTTCTTTCATGACTTGGAATTATTTATTGTCCCTTTGAGAATGCCTTAATTTAGTTTATAATTTTTCTATTTGTATCTAAAAATTCGCTTCCATGGTCTTTAGCAATAGATGGTCTTCTTTTGACTTTGACTTTTTGTCTCCTTTTCCCTTTTTTTTATAAAATAATAATTATTATTATCAACAATAATAATAAATATTATAATTTTGTGTGAAAGGAAGGGGTTTAGAGTTTTGAAATAATAAAAATATTTATTATTATAATTTTTGAATGGATGGACGTCCTAGGTGAAGGAAATTTAGGGTTTTTCACCAAAACAAAAACACAAATTAAAATAAAATATTATTATATAATAATAATATAATATTATTATCAATATTATAATAATACTAATATTTTCTTGTGTGTTTTGAATTGGGGATTATTTGAAGGGAGCATGGAGAGGAGAACGAAGGGAGGGGAAGGTGTATGAGGGAGAGTGCAAAGATGGCGGAACGCATCATTAGTGGAGAGTGAAGAGTAGGGTTTGTAAGGAGGTGCATAGTGGGAGAGCATGTGAGGTGATGTGGTATAGGAAAGAGCAAGGTAAGGTGAGGAGAAAGTGAGCGTGAGGGGAGGAAATGTGATCGTGGAATGGGAGACTATGGAAGGGATCATAGGAAGGGAAGGTTTTACAATAGAGCGGGGGCACAAGGCTTGTATGGTGCTTGTGCAAAGATGCAGGGTGTAGGTGGATTCATAGAGAAAGGGAGTGGTTGTCATTGTGTGATAGGACAGGGAACGCAAGAATGGAATGAATGGGTTTGATGTGGAGAGGAGGGGAACATAGGGAGCGGTGGTAGTTGGGAATAAGGTGCAGTAAGACGAAAACATAGGGAAAGAAGGGAACAAAGGTGGTATGGTGGAGCGCATAAAAGGAAAAAAATGGATCCAGGGGGAGAACTTGTGCATATGTGGGGAAATGAAAATGAGCAGGATGGAGAAAGGGGAATGAACGTGGGATATGGGGAGAAGATAACACATAACTATAGAGAAAGGTGTATTGTGGAAGGTGTTTATGTATTTGTAACTTCGGAATGTATTCACTTGTATATTTCTTATTGTATTTCATTGTACCTCAGCGGAGATGTTTGTTCCTCCGATCGAGAGAGTGATTAAGATAATAAAGTAATGTAAAGTCATTGAGGTTAACCCTCCATTGTAAGTCGGGGAAATAGTCCCCAAATTTGAGTTGTATTAGGGTTATTAGACTCTCCTAGTGAGGTCGGACTTGCAGAGTAATTGTCAAGTGGAAAAAAATATAAATAGAGAGTGAGACTCTCTATTTGAAACACATACTCACTCAACAATAGCGCATGAGTGAGAGAGAGAACAAATGTCGAAGATCATCTTTGTATATTTGGGTTTTAATTTTGCTTTTGGTGCTCATTCTATCTCTGAGGAAGTTGCGGGGTTTTCTCCTTTATGGTTTCCTCGAGGAAAATTATTTGTCTCTTGTCTCTTGTGATTATTGATTTGCATGTTATTCTCTCAGATAAGATCCTAGATCATATTGATTAAATGATAAAAATATAACATGGTATCAGAGCTAACTTGAGAAGAAGACACTGTGCAGCTGTGGGAACTAGGGCTTCCTAGTTGAAGGTGTTCTCTCCACAGATCATCAAGCAAGGAGGGATAGGATAACACACCTCACTAGGGTGCATCTATTGGTGGTATCGGTTTTTGAATCAAATAAGTTTCAATGTATAGCTGAAATACAATTGTAACGACAACAAATGGAAATTAGGGTTTCATGCTTGAAAACTTTAAAATACTAAAAATAGTAGTTTTGGTACATTCGCTATATCTATATATTGGAGTAGGCTCAAGAGCTGAAACATTTATAGACCAAAGATACATTCCTGATGAACCCTTTGTAAAAAGTTTAAGCCTCATATTCACTATATTCTAGGAGATATGATTGATCCAAGTCAAGGTTCCAACCTCTCCCAAGATTCAGCCTTAAACAAGTGACCTATGAATAATTGCTATGTCTTTGGATACGAAGGTCAAAATAAAATTTCTAAAGATTTTCCAGATAGGGAATGCAATTTAATTTCTATGGTAAAAGTATCAGACCCCGAAGGTGAAACAATGACATGTGGAAATCCGTACAAGTTTGTTATTCTGAACAGTCCTAAAATAAGTTACCTTTGGAAAACACGCATAAGTACCAATTGGTGAAACCAATTATATTCTAACCTACATTGTTAGAAAGAGGAAAGGCAGGTATACCTTAGTACGAATTTGTAGATAGAGATGAGCAATAATTTCAGAGATACCGCATAAAGAATATCAGGCATTTCTGCAGAAGAAATTGGAAAACTAGGGCTTCTTGTTCTGGGAGCTTCCCTCCACTGTTTTTAGAAAAGGAGTACATTGGATAGCTCGCCTCAAAGATTCCCATATTTCTATCCAATCAAGAGTTTGAAATTCCAAGTTTTGAAAATCAGGGTTTCTCTAACAAATTCTAGATCAACTAGTTTTGGAACCAGGACGAACACCTCAAATCGATAAGATCTAATTTTTTTCTATTTATATTTGAGGTTCTCATTTCAAAATGAACAATCACACCAGCTTGATGACAAGCTTGGTGAAGCTGACAAATTCGAAGTATGGAAGTATAAGAACTTCATGATCCTTGACAAAATTGACTTAGATCAGTATTTTAGTAAAGAAGTTCTAAGATCCAGAGGGAGATGAGGCTAAGGATAGAGCCAAGAGAATCATTCCAGATTCTATTAAAGATCATCTCATCCCTCATGTGTCATCCTTGAAGACACCAAAATGAAGTGTTCGTTTCTATGACGAAGCAATCAAAGAAGAACAAGATATTGTTATAACCACCTTGAACGACCTTCCAAGATCATGGGATTCATTCATTCGAGAAATGTGTGCCAGAAGGAAGTGATTAACTTCAACAGACTCTGGGAAGAGTGCAAGCAATAAGAAGCTCGACTCATAATAGGAGAAGAGAATATGAGAGCAACTGAATATCAAGCTATCATATAGATCCCTCAAGCGATGAGGAATATGAAGGACTCAATTCTTGAAGAACCTTTTATCCATCTTAGCATTTGGATAAGAAATGATGATGTCATGAATGAAGAAAGTGATGAAGCTTAAGGCTCAAGAAGGAGTCTACCCACGAAACAAATGAAGATAAGTATTTGAATTGTCTTTTCCTATATATCTAGTTGTTTATATGACATTGTTTAGTTGTTAAATGTATTATGCATGACAGAATGTCTGTATTAATTAACAATATACTACTATGCATGTTATGGGTAAGTAGCCTATAGTGCTATACAACACTCCATTGCTACTTATATAGGATGAAACCTCTTTGCTGACATATTGGGATTAGTGCACAATCTCAATAATGTTACGGTCGAGATGGAAGGCATCTGGAAAGTTTCTGTGTATACTAGACATGGATGAATGTTGTATTAGCTAAAATAGTTTCATGATTATATCTTTATGCATAAGAATTTTCCATTATGAATATGCCTTATGAAATGTTTCTAACCATACAACTAGTGCATTTGACTTGTAGGAAAGATCATGTACAATCTCCTATAAGAAAAGAAGGATGAGATTTGTTCTGAAGAACAAGTGGCGATAGTTGAAGATTCACTCCAATATGCATACATAAAGATGAACCTGGAGCTTCGATAGTGAAAGAAAGGGATTCAAAATAATATAAAGAGAACAGTAGACAAAGAATAATCCAAGATGAAGAATATTGTGACAAGACTTCTAAACAAAGAAAGAGGCCTCAGACACACTCTAGTTATGTGACACTGTTGAGTGACATCATTGATGCAGAGCCTTCTAGCTATGAAGAAGCAGCCAAGAAGAAAGGGAAGGAAAACACCAGTTCAAGAAGAATGATGTCTAGGATGCGGTATGGAGACCTAAAGGGAAGTCCATAGTGTATGCCATATGCATCTACAAGATCCAACATGTAGTAGATGGAAACATCATGGGATACAAAGCAAGATGTGTAGCATGAGGCTTCTCGCAAAAAGAAGGCATAGACTATGAAGAAACATTTGCAGCCAATGGGAGTTTAGACACATGATAGGTAGACTCATGTGTGCAAATTAAAGAAGGCCTTGTATGAGCTCAGAAGGAACCCATGGGATAACACCTACATGAGGAGCTTGAAGATCATGTAGAGTGATGAAGATCTTAACCTTCGCTACAAGGTTGAAGATGAAATCCTATAGAGGATGACAAGCTCATGATAAATGGGTGTGAGAAGAAATTTTCAAAAGGTTCAAGATAGAGGATCTTGGTATCCGATGACCCTAGATAGATACACAGAATATTAGTAGCAGAGGAATCTACTTGACACTCCAATACAGAATGTTTCAATACATAGAGTATGAAATCAAGAGGGAGAATGATGCTTTGCTTCAGAGGGAGTGACTGCAGAAGATCCTAAGGTTCGACATGGTACGATAGGATGGACAGATTGCTGATGGCTCTAGGATTTACCAAGAGTAAAGAAGATTCCAACCTTTGCCTCAAGGTTGAAGGCGAAAGACTAGTAATGCTCCTGTTATATGTTGATGACCTATTCCTAATAGGAAAAGAGGAACTCATTAAAGATGCAAGAAGGAGACTTGATACCGAGTTCGAGTTAAAGAACTTGTGTATGATGCACTACTTTCTAGGCATGGAGCTTTGGAAGAGTGCAGATGGAGTCTCCCTTGGATAAGGGAAGTATGCAGTGGAGATCCTAAAGAGGTTCAGGATGATGGATTGCAAGGCCATGGCCACACCTATGGCATCGAACCTGAAGCTATTGAGTGATGCTTCATCAGAGACGGTTGATTCCACGATGTATCATTAGATGATTTGTTCATTGATGTGCTTGACGAATACAAGACCAGACACATGCTTTGCTATGAACGACCTGAGCTAGTTCCTGATAGATCCAAGACATGCTCACCTGGTTGCAAAGCATGCAGTAAGGTACCTGAAGGGTATAGTTAAGCATGGGCTCAAGTATGATACGAATCAAAAGAATAACCTGCATGGTTATGTTGATTTGGATTGGTAGCACCACAGAGAAGAATAGAACCTTGGGATGCTTCTTCAGCTTGAGATCCAGTATGTGCTACTTGTTTGGTAGGATGGACTCCTGCATGGTGCAGACTACATCTAAGGAAAAATATGTTGCCACTTGCTCGTTTATTTGGGAGTTAGTATGTTTCTTTTGAAAACTACTATTTTATTTGATTCATATGACTTGCATTTTTGTATGATGCAGAGAGGAGCAGTGAAGCTCCAGTATGTGATCCAGATTGAGATCTCTTGAAAGAGGGAGTGATGAGTTCTAGAATAGCTGACGAGATAGGTTGTCTGAGCATAAAATATTGTCAAACCTCATAGGTTTCTCAGACGTAATCAATCTCGTAGGTTGTCCTCAGATGTAATCATTCATGGCGAAGCTCGCAGGTTATCCTTGGACGTAATCAGCCCTGATGTGATTCTATGCTAGAAATGGCCAGAGTGAAGTTTGAGTACTTCAGAGAGAAGATTGGTGTTTTTTAGATCAAGGTTCCCTCCAAGGGGAAGTGATACACATGAGCCCTTCTCGGATGGTAGTAGGTGTGTCTTACCATGCCAGTGGATGTAAGTGCCGAATCCTTTCTCAGATGGTAGTAGGAGTGTCCTACCATGCCAATGAATGTGAATGTTGTGTTATGTGTATTTGGATTGTGCTCTGAGATGATCTGAAGAGGAAGTCCTTTCAGAGGGAAAGGCCTACATCCAACATGAAAAAGGGTTGGCTCTGTAGAACTACATCCATCATGAAAAAGGGTTGGCTCTGTAGGGGAAGACCTTGCAGAGGAAAGGCCTACATATAGCATGAAAAAGGGATGTCTCTATAGAACTACAACCAACATGAAAAAGGGATGGCTCTGTAGGGGAAGACGTCGTAGGGGCAAGGCCTACATCCATCATGAAAAAATGGATGACAATTAAAAACAGATATCCATTTCCCCACATAGATGATCTGTTTGATCAACTGCGTGGAGCTACGGTGTTCTCAAAGATAGACCTGAGATCAGGATATCATCAGGTAAGAATTAAAGATGAGGACATTTTCAAGATCGCCTTTAGAACGAGGTATGGACATTACGAATTTGTCATAATGCCATTTGGGCTTACTAATGCCCTAGCTGTCTTTATGTGCCTGATGAATAATATAATGCATAAATACTTAGATAAATTTGCTGTCATATTTATCGATGACATTTTAATTTATTCTAAAAATGAAGCGGAACATAAGGAACACTTACGGATAGTTTTAGAAGAGTTGAGAGAGCAACAACTCTTTGCGAATTTCAGCAAGTGTGATTTCTTTAAGGATGAAATCCAGTACTTAGGTCACGTAGTGACTAAGGAAGGGATTTCAGTGGATCCTGAAAAGATTTGGGCAATCAAAGATTGGCCAGTTCCAAAAGGTGTAATAGATGTTAGGTCCTTCATGGGAATTACCGGTTACTACCAGAGATTCATTGAAGGATTTTCAAAGATAGCTAATCCAATCACTTCCTTGCAAAAGAAAGGCAAGAAATTTGATTGGAACTTAAAATGTGAAGAAAGTTTTAAGAAATTAAAAACCTTGTTAACAACTGCGCCTATTCTAAGAATAGCAGATCCTAATAAGGATTTTGTGGTTTGCACCGATGCTTGTAATGATGGTTTAGGCGGTGTGCTGACTCAATATGGGCATGTCATTGCCTATGAGTCTAGGAAGTTAAAGATCCACGAAAAGAATTATGCCACTTACGACTTAGAACTTGCTGCTATTATACATGCTTTAAAACTGTGGCGACACCACTTAATAGGAAGAAAGTTTATTTTAATGACTGATAATAAAGGTCTGAAATACCTTTTAGATCAGCCCAACTTAAATGCAAGGCAAGAAAGGTGGTTAGCCTTCTTAAGTGAATACGACTTTGAAATTCAACATATAAAAGGGAAATACAATAAGGTAGCTGATGCTTTAAGCAGAAATGCAAAGCTGAATTTTACAGCAGCGATCAGTACTTATATTTCTGATTTAAATGAACAGCTGACAGAAGGGATAAAACAGGATGAAATTTATAAAGAATTACAAGTTACAGCTAAAGAAGAACCTACAGAAAGTCTAATAAAAGGTTACAACCTAAATACATATGGATTTTTATTGTTTAAGGACAGACTGTATGTTCCTAATGTGCCAAAGGTTAAATTGCTGATTCTGGAGGAAGTTCATAAAACACCTTACTCAGGACATCCAGGCTACCAGAAGACTGTCACCATGTTAAGAAAAGAATATTTCTGGCCTAATATGAAATTTGAAGTAGCTGAATACATAGCTAGATGTTTGGATTGTCAACAAGTGAAAACTGAACACCAACATCCAGCTGGCTTACTGCAACCATTGCCTATTCCTAGTTGGAAATGGGAAGTAATCAGCTTGGATTTCATTACTGTATTACCGAGAAATCAGAATCAGAACGATTCAATTATGGTGGTGGTGGACAAGTTAAGTAAATCAACACACTTCATTCCTGTGAAGACTACTTACAAGGCTGCCAATATAGCTGATATATTTCTAAAGCAGATTTTTAGGTTACATGGAGTACCTAAGGTTATTATTTCAGACAGGGATCCCAAATTCACAGGGAATTTCTGGAAATCCTTGTTTAAGGGATTAAACACAACACTGAATTTCAGCACCTCTTTCCATCCTCAGATAGACGGACAGACAGAAAGACTGAATTAGGTGCTGGAAGATCTGTTAAGAATGTAAGTTAAGGATCAGCCAGGTAAGTGGGAGGATTACTTGCATTTAGCAGAATTTGCTTACAATAATAACTATCAATCCTCAGCTAAGTTCAGCCCATTTGAAATTCTGTATGGGTGTAAATGCAACACTCCTATCTCCTGGAATAATCCAGTAGATAGATTGGTGTTAGGACCTGAATTATTAAAGGAAATGGAACAGATTGTAAAACAAGTGCAGGAAAATTTGAAAATAGCTCAGTATCGACAAAAGAGCCAAGCAGATTTGAAAAGAACTCCCAAAGAGTTCCAGGTGGGTGAGCATGTGTTCATAAAGGTAAGACCAAAGAAAAGCTCCCTAAGACTAGGGAGTTGTGCAAAACTAGCACCACGTTACTGTGGTCCGTTTGAAATTCTATCCAGAATTGGTCAAGTTGCATATCAGTTAGCGTTACCACCTAATTTGAAAGTGCATAATGTTTTTCATATTTCTGTTCTGAAAAGGTATGTTCATGATGCTACTCATGTAATTGATTGGAATGTTGTACAGGTGGAACCAGAAGGAGAAGTTCTGGTGGAACCGGACTGTATCCTCGGGAGGAGGGAAATTACTCTGGGGAACCGCACAATTGGACAGCTGAAGGTGCAATGGAAGCACCTTAGTCCTGAAGAAGCTACCTGGGAACTGGAAAGTAAGATGCGGGAAGCATACCCAAATCTGTTCCAGGAGGTTGCAGAGGATGAAGAATAAGTAACATCGAGGACGATGTTGCATTTTAAGGGGATGTGTATGTCACATACCCCAATTTTGTAAAATAATGTTAATTGTTTTAATTATATTCCTAAGACATTATGTTAAGTTTAATGCTAAGTAGGAATTGGTGACTCAGCAGAGTCAACAGAAATGGAATGTAATTCAGAATATTTTATTATTAATAAATAAATTGTGGAGACAACAATATGGGAGATCTGTTAAAAAGAGGTTACTGGTCAAACTGGTGGATGGAACTAGGTGGAGGGAAAAAGACAAGTGGCGACATCCTAAAACACTTCCTAAGTTGCAGGTGGCAACTTCCCTATATTTGGGGTCATGATCCCCCAAGAAAGTGGGATCAGAGCAGGTGGCTCATTAAATGACAACTAACCCAAAAAGACCTAGGCAATCTTTTAAAAATACTCAATGAAGAGAGCTAAAGCTACTCAGATATTTTCCAGAGAGAATTCATTCAGGTGAATGTTATTCAGGAAATTCATTGAGGAAAGAGGGAAAAACAGTAAGGAAGTTGTTTTGAGAGGAATGCTGCAGTAACTTGATTATTACAGCTTGTTAGCTGGGAGAGCTTACTGTTAAGTTCTGGAGAATTACTGAGTTTGAAGACTGGTATCTGACTTTTTGGTACACCTAGTTCCAGCCAGGGAGACCAGAGCAAGCTCGGGGGTCTTGAGAAGTCGCTGTTTGAGCGCTCTCGAGGAATTGGTAGGGAGGAACGGCCTCCCATTGCTGTTGTTGTCCACAGTTTCAACAGGTTCTGTCACTTAACTATTTATGTTTTAATAAATGTGAATGGATGAATGTTATGCTTATATTATATGACAGAAGATTTAGCTGTTTAGTAATATAAATGTTTAGTTTTTCAGTAATTGAATCTGTGGATGAAGAATAAAGACCCACTGTGTTTTTCCACATCTGGGTTCACCAGACCGTACTCCAGCGCAGGGGTAGAATTATAGAAGGATGTTATGATGATAATATAGAATAGAATGATAGTAAACTTATAAAGTAGTATTTTTCTGTACAGTTCTTGTTATTTAGTTATTTTCAGTAACCTAAAGTGCTTCATAGATTTACAGTTTATTTTCTTTCAATCCTAATGACTGTTTTATCTAAAAGTTAAATGGAAAGACGGAATAGCTATATTTTGAATTCATTCTACAGGTATTTCAGTTCTTAACAGGATTCTCTTACAAAAGAATAAATATAAAGGCACATAGGTTATTCACTTAAATTCTGTTTTCTCAAGTTATTTATATAACAAAATATATAATTGTAGTTTATAATCCTTAAAATATTAACAGGAGAAAATACTAACTATGCAGTAATCAGATTAGTTCTATTATAAATAAATTATATATTGTTAACTGGTTAAGTAAAATAAGATATCATAGAACATAGGAAATGTATGAACACAGTAGTTAAATAATAGTTTATGTTATGTTTATAACTAAATAAGAATACAGTTATTAAATATAATATGTATAATACAGCTTTATTATACATTTAATGAAACAATGTATTAGATTATAATTTAAAACAATAACTAGAATTGAACTTATACAAAAAGGCTGTTCATACAGATACCTTAATTACTGTAAGTAAACACAAATTTATTATATGATTCACGATAATAATTATATAATAACAATTCCAACACTCTCAATTAAAATAACTAAGTATCCATGAATACAAGAACAATAATATTCTGTTTATTATATGTAATGTATAGACAAAGTATGGAAGTTAAAATACTAAGAACAAACAGTAACATGGGTGATAAATTCTTTTTTTTAGTAGTACAAGGTAAATCCCATTTCGGTACTTATAAAGGAAGTAACCATTAGTTACTTAAGTACTCCTCCGAAAGAATATTTTAAACAAATAGAGTTACAGTGAGCTCGACTTACCGAGCTAATTCATTTATTATATTAAAATACAGAAGTATATCTTTAACAGAACAATTTTGAAGTGCATGTAATATTTCTTTACGGCCGAGCCCAAATATCATCAACATAATACCAGTAAATAAGAAATTAAATACATTTCAGTATGGTACTGTAAGCACAATTAACCAAAAAGTATTGTTAAATAACTTAGGTTCAAGTTAGGGTTTTAACCCTGTAAGTGCAAAAAAAGAAACTAGCAGATTTATAAAGTCGAGGGTTTCAAACCCCTTGTTTTCCAAGAGTATTTCATTAACTTAACATCTTACACAGTCAAGCCAAGCAAAAAGTCTGAAAGACTTCTTAAGCTACGACTTCTCCAAACAGAGCTAAATTACAGTTACGGCCTGAGCTAGAGCCTCCTTACGTGGCTCAAAGGCCTCATTAACTACAAAGAAAACAACAAAAGAAAGTAACAAGCAAACTGAAACCCCAAGGGTGACATACTTCACAACGCAATCATTTTGTTCCAGGAGAACCAAGCAAATAGTAACGGCCATGGTTAAAAACCAGGCTTACCGTAAACCTTGAACCGTTGTTGTATTTCCGCACAGCCAAACGAAGGAAGGGGTCGACCTGTAACATGAAATATCCATTTAAAACTGTTAGAAGCGACTCTATGTATACTAAAAACAAATTAATGGATAAAATTAAGAACTGACAGTCCTCTTACCAGAATTTTTTGAGTAAGCATGGCCGCCAACTAACTGCAAAGCACCCACGAAACCTTCTGTAGAAAAGGAGGAAGGGTTAACTGCGCAGCACACATCCAACACTGTCTCAAGGAATACTTCAACACTCACGAAGGAGGAAGAAGTTGCAGCCGAGGGTTTGGACAAGGCAACGGCGAGGGAGAATAACCCTAAGAATGTTCAACAGTCTTCGTAAAAACCCAATCAATGTCACCATAACACAGGCAGTGGATGAATCTTCAAGGAAGAACAATGATGGGGAGGCTGTCACACAGCAAATAGTGACAGTGCCATGAGGAGAAATCGCAGCAGAGCGGAAGTTGCCCAAAGGAAAGGGAAGAATGACGGAGCTAGGGTTAAACTACGGTTTTTTTAACATTCAAATGCATGGACTGGGTTGTGCCACGTTATCACGTAGATTTTTCATGCAGTTTGGGTCACTTTTGTATAGTCTAGGATTCCACAAATGATTTCCAATCATTTTGTTGTTTATCCATAGTTCACTCATATCATTTTGCACGTAGCATGAACCTACATTATAATGTCATCACAAAATCTTGGTTAGTAATCATCAAGGGTATGGAAATTGATACGACCCTTACGATTATGTTCTTAAATTATTGTATAATTTAATCATTACCTTGTATTATAACTTATACCCTTGCATATTTCCTCTCCATAGTATGATGCTATCATCAAACAATTATATTGATGAGAATGACAAGGTTCTTAAAGAGTATCACTTAAGAGACAAGGATAATAGTATTCTCTTAATAGATAAGCAACCAAAGTAGATTTATACTTAACCAAGTTTATATTGTTCATGCAAAGGAGTTAAAGAAGCCATGATGGTAAAAGAGGATAGAAGGTAAACTTAGAGATAATCCATAGACTTGTTAAGTATAAAAACTTATACTATGACTTAGTTTATTATAGATTTGTCTTGCTAAGTATAAAGATATATACTATGACTTAGTTTATTATAATTTTGGCTATTGTTCTTTAATGCCAATCTGTTAATAGTTTAAAACTAGAATATTACTAAGTCATGAAAAAGAGTATATTTAATTACATACTCTAACCATGATAAGTAATTCAATATTATAGTAGTTACTTACTTTAAATGATGTAGTATGGAACTAGTAGGTTTGTATGAAAAGCTGCTAGATCTCTAAAGATGTAAAAGTTCTATTGAGATTCAAATAATATTACGACTATAAATAAGATGATTATTCTCCAAACAATTTTAGTATAGAGAATTTAAACCTCTAATACTAGCTTCTTTTATTTGACTGCAGTATGCATTGAGATTGTAATTACCTTAAAACTGGGAGGATGACAGTAAGAATGGATTCATAAGTTCCTTAACACTGTGTAGTATACTTTTTCAGTCATGACTTAGTTAGTGAAATGGATAACTAAAAATAGATCTTGATCTTACTTTTCTACCTGTAAGGAATTAATTAAAGTATTAGATCATACTTTTGATAACCATGTTAGATGTGAAACATTTCTTTAATCTTTTGAGGATTATGACATACTGTGACTAGAAAGGAAACAGTTGCAACCATCACTGTTGAACTAAATTCTATCCCTCAAGAAGTGAAAGATTGGAAACAGTGAAGTAATTATACCTTGTATACTGGAATTTTGTTTAAGTATCTATTTCTTACTGAGTTCATTGTTTATGACAATTCTTTAATCAAATGCTTTAAAAAAATTTTAATCAGCGCCCAAAGCTTCTTACCTGTAGTCTGTAAAAACAAGAAGAACTCTCTGCATTAGCTCGGAAGCTAAGTAAGCCCAGTTTTTACATGACAGTATCTTGTGTATGGTCGCAAAAAGAACAAAATCAGTAAACTGAAAAGAACTATTCTACTGCCAAACATAACCAACAATTAATAAATTTCAATAATAGATAACTAATCAAACAATTAGTGGCTGCATTTATTGAAATTACATGTATTTTAAATTTTTTAAATTTTATTGAAATTTTGGGTTCTGACATGTGGTATCAGAGCATGGTTCAAATACTAGGCCTCAATGAAGCCCAACTAGTTTCCGTAGAACAGTAAAAATAATATACTAACCTGTATTTGTTTTTATGTAAAGAACAAAAAACTTCTTTTCTGAATCTAACAGGAAGGTATGGAGAAGCTAGGAGAATATGCTGAGGAGGAGTCTCCAAACACCGAGACAAGACAGATGTCTAGGGAACCTGTGTTAGAAGAGGTAACTGCTCACTCTTCAGAGCTGATACAGACTATAAAGGATTTGAAGACTGAAATGGAATCAGTAAAGAAGGATAATGAGAGAATTTTAAAGACTCAAGAGGAGTTAAACCAAATTTTGATGGAAAAATTTTAGACTGAAGGAAGGAGCAATAGATCCGAATCTGAGGAAGCTAGCCATCAGAAAGGATCTAAAAAGATGAAACTGGCTAAAGCTGAAAACAGTTCATCATCTGAAGGATTTAGGGAACACCAAAGCTATTACACTACTAGTGACAGTAGTGAGGTTGAGTTGTATAGCAGAAAGAAAAAGTACAGGCCATATGAAGAGATTTTCGGGGAGTTTAAAAAAATAAAGCCTCCAACTTTCAACGGAGAGGCTGAAAAAGGGGAAGAGGCAGAGTCCTGGTTATCTGGGATGAGGAAATATTTTCAGATATACAACTATTCAAATCAGCTGAAGGCACGAATGGAAATCTATAATCTCTCTGGAAAAGTAGACATATGGTGGCAAGATTTGAAGAGAGTTAAGGGCATCAAGGAAAAAGAGGTTAATTGGAGTACTTTTAAAAGGTACTTCAAGAAGAAATTTCTGTCCGAACAATACTATGAAGAGAGAGCGAAAGAATTTTACCAGTTAAAGCTAGGATCCATGACTATGAAGGACTTAAACAGTAAATTCTTAAGTCTGTTGAGGTATGTACCTTATTTAGTTGATGAGAAACCTAAAGTACAATGGTTTCTAAGCTGTCTACCATATCATATCAAGGACAGGATTGAGTATGATAACCCGAAAACTCTGGAAGAAGCCATGAGGAAGGAAAATTTCTGTTTTGAATAGAACAAAAAGAAAGAAGGTATAGCCAACTGGAAGGCTAAAAAGAACAGTAATCAGCCTGAGTTCAAGAAAAATGAGTTTGTACCCCAGAAGAATTTCAGGAATAATAAGAACATAAATCATTCTAATGGTAAGAACTTCCAGGGAAATAGAAATGGTGCTTCTAATAATTCCAATAATTCCAATAACTTCAAGGGCAAGGAAGCTTCAAACAATCATGGAAATTTCACTAAGAATTTCGAATGAAAGGAGCTTGTTAAGTGCTGGGAGTGTAATGGCCCGCACTATGCTTCGGTCTGCCCAAATTGGAAAAAGGCAAACAACAATATTCATACTGTGCAGGATGAAATGACTGTTGGAGATTTTGCAAGGACTATGCCTAGAATCAATGCAGCGTTGGAGAACCGCCAAGCTGATTATCAGACTTCCATGGTGGAAGTAGAAGGTATGGTTAACAAAACCCTTGTAACCATTTTAATAGATCCAGGAGCTAGTCTTAGTTACATTTCACCTCAGATAGTAGAAAAGTGTAAATTGACTGTTGAAAAGTTTGATAGCTCCTGGTTAGTTCAATTAGCCACTGGGGCAAAAAGGAAAGTAACCTGTTACATGAAGGAATGTGTTTTAGTTGTGAATGATTTTAAAACTACTGTTAAGCTAAATGTTCTGCCACTTGGCTCGTATGATTTATTGATTGGTATGGATTGGTTAGAACAGCACAAGGTAGTTTTAAACTATTTTGATAAAACATTTACGTGCGTAAATAGTAATGAACATCCAGTAATAGTTAAAGGTATTCCTAGGAAAACTGTAATTAGGCAGATTTCTGCCTTACAACTTAAAAGAGCAGTCAGGAAAGGGTGCAAAGCCTATGCTATAACTATTATAGATGAGGCAAGTAAATCTGAAGAAGATAAGTTAAAAATAGAAGATATTCCTGTGTTAAACAAATTTACTGATGTTTTTCCGGAGGAAATTCTAGGATTACCTCATAGGAGGGAACTGGATTTCACTATTGAGTTGGTACCAGATGTTGTACCTAGCTCGAAGGCTTCGTATCGTATGAATATTTTAGAACTTAATGAATTAAAATCACAATTAAAAGAATTAATAGATAATAAGTACATTCAACCTAGTGTGTCCCCTTGGGGAGCACCAGTCATCTTTGTCAAAAAGAAAGACGGAACTATGCGACTATGCATAGATTATCTTCAACTAAGTAAGATGACAATTAAAAACAGATATTCGTTGCCTCGCATAGACGATCTGTTTGATCAGCTGCATGGAGCTACGGTGTTCTCAAAGATAGACCTGAGATCAGGATATCATCAGGTAAGAATTAAAGATGATGACATTTTCAAGACCGCCTTTAGAACGACGTATGGACATTACGAATTTGTCGTAATGCCATTTGGGCTTACTAATGCCCCAGCTGTCTTTATGTGCCTGATGAATAATATAATGCATAAATACTTAGATAAATTTGTTGTCATATTTATCGATGACATTTTAATTTATTCTAAAAATGAAGCGGAACATAAGGAACACTTACAGATAGTTTTACAAGAGTTGAGAGAGCAACAGCTCTTTGCGAAGTTCAGCAAGTGTGATTTCTTTAAGGATGAAATCCAGTACTTAGGTCACATAGTGACTAAGGAAGGGATTTCAGTGGATCCTGAAAAGATTCGGGCAATCGAAGATTGGCCAGTTCCAAAAGATGTAATAGATGTTAGGTCCTTCATGGGAATTACCGGTGACTACCGGAGATTCATTGAAGGATTTTCAAAGATAGCTAATCCAATCACTTCCTTGCAAAAGAAAGGCAAGAAATTTGATTGGAACTTAAAATGTGAAGAAAGTTTTAAGAAATTAAAAACCTTGTTAACAACTGCGCCTATTCTAAGAATAGCAAATCCTAATAAGGATTTCGTGGTTTGTACCAATGCTTGTAATGATGGTTTAGGCGGTGTGCTGACTCATTACGGGCATGTCATTGCCTATGAGTCTAGGAAGTTAAAGATCCACGAAAAGAATTATGCCACTTACGACTTAGAACTTGCTGCTGTTATACATGCTTTAAAAATGTGGCGACACCACTTAATAGGGAGAAAGTTTATTTTAATGACTGATAATAAAGGTCTGAAATACCTTTTAGATTAGCCCAACTTAAATGCAAGGCAAGCAAGGTGGTTAGCCTTCTTAAGTGAATACGACTTTGAAATTCAACATATAAAAGGGAAAGAAAATAAGGTAGTTGATGCTTTAAGCAGAAATGGAAAGCTGAATTTTATAGCAGCGATCAGTACTTATATTTCTGATTTAAATGAACAGCTGACAGAAGGGATAAAACAGGATGAAATTTATAAAGAATTACAAGTTACAGCTAAAGAAGAACCTACAGAAAGTCTAATAAAAGGTTACAACCTAAATAAAGATGGATTTTTATTGTTTAAGGACAGACTGTATGTGCCTAATGTGCCTAAGGTTAAATTGTTGATTCTGGAGGAAGTTCATAAAACACCTTACTCAGGACATCCAGGCTACCAGAAGACTGTCACCATGTTAAGAAAAGAATATTTCTGGCCTAATATGAAATCTGAAGTAGCTGAATACATAGCTAGATGTTTGGATTGTCAACAAGTGAAAACTGAACACCAACATCCAGCTGGCTTACCGCAACCATTGCCTATTACTAGCTGGAAATGGGAAGTAATCAGCTTGGATTTCATTACTGGATTACCCAGAAATCAGAATCAGAACGATTCAATTATGGTGGTCGTGGAGAAGTTAAGTAAATCAGCACACTTCATTCCTATCAAGACTACTTGCAAGGTTGCAAATATAGTTGATATATTTCTAAAGCAGGTTTTTAGGTTACATGGAGTACCTAAGGTTATTATTTCAGACAGGGATCCCAAATTCACAGGGAATTTCTGGAAATCCTTGTTTAAGGGATTAAACACAACACTGAATTTCAACACCTCTTTCCATCCTCAGACAAACGAACAGACAGAAAGAGTGAATCAGGTGCTGGAAGATCTGTTAAGAATGTATGTTAAGGATCAGCCAGGTAAGTGGGAGGATTACTTGCATTTAGCAAAATTTGCTTACAATAATAACTATCAATCCTCAGCTAAGTTCAGCCCATTTGAAATTCTGTATGGGCGTAAATGCAACACTCCTATCTCCTGGAATAATCCAGTAGATAGATTGGTGTTAGGACCTGAATTATTAAAGGAAATGGAACAGATTGTAAAACAAGTGCAGGAAAATTTGAAAATAGCTCAGTATCGACAAAAGAGCCAAGCAGATTTGAAAAGAACTCCCAAAGAGTTCTAGGTGGGTGAGCACGTGTTCATAAAGGTAAGACCAAAGAAAGCCTCCCCAAGATTGGGGAGTTGTGCAAAAATAGCACCATGTTACTGTGGTCCATTTGAAATTCTATCCAGAATTGGTCAAGTTTCATATCAGTTAGCGTTACCACCTAATTTGAAAGTGCATAATGTTTTTCATATTTATGTTCTGAAAAGGTATGTTCATGATGCTAGTCATGTAATTGATTGAAATGTTGTACAGGTGGAACCAGAAGGAAAAGTTCTGGTGGAACCGAAATGTATCCTCGGGAGGAGGAAAATTACTCTGCGAAACCGCACAATTGGATAGCTGAAGGTGCAATGGAAGCACCTTAGTCCTGAAGAAGCTACCTGGGAACTGGAAAGTAAGATGCGGGAAGCATACTCGAATCTGTTCCAGGAGGTTGCAGAGGATGAATAATAAGTAACATCGAGGACGATGTTGCATTTTAAGGGGGTGTGTATGTCACATACCCCAATTTTGTAAAATAATGTTAATTGTTTTAATTATATTCCTAAGACATTATGTTAAGTTTAATGCTAAGTAGGAACTGATGAGTCAGCAGAAATGGAATGTAATTCAGAATATTTTATTATTAATAAATAAATTGTGGAGACAACAGCATGGGAGAGCTGTTAAAAAGAGGTTACTGGTCAAACTGGTGGAGGGAAAAACACAAGTGGCAGCATCCTCAAACACTTCCTAAGTTGCAGGTGGCAACTTCCCTATATTTGGGGTCATGATCCCCCAAGAAAGTGAGATCAGAGCAGGTGGCTCATTAAATGACAACTAACCCAAAAAGACCTAGGCTATATTTTAAAAATACTCAATGAAGAGAGCTAAGGCTGCTCAGATATTTTCCAGAGAGAATTCATTCAGGTGAATGTTATTCAGGAAATTCATTGAGGAAAGAGGGAAAAACAATAAGGAAGTTGTTTTGAGAGGAATGCTGCAATAACTTGATTATTACAGCTTGTTAGCTGGGAGAGCTTACTGTTAAGTTCTGGAGAATTACTGAGTTTGAATACTGGTATATGACTCTTTGCTACACCTAGTTCCAGCCAGGGAGACCAGAGAAAGCTCGGGGGTCCTGAGAAGTTGCTGTTTGAGCGCTCTCCAGGAATTGGTAGGGAGGAACGGCCTCCCATTGCTGTTGTTGTCCACAGTTTCAATAGGTTTTGTCACTTAACTATTTATGTTTTAATAAATGTGAATGGATGAATGTTATGCTTATATTATATGACAGAAGATTTAGCTGTTTAGTAATATAAATCTTTAGTTTTTCAGTAATTGAATCTGTGGATGAAGAATAAAGACCCACTGTGTTTTTCCACATCTGGGTTCACCAGACCGTACTCCAACGTAGGGGTAGAATTATAGAAGGATGTTATGATGATAATATAGAATAGAATGATAGTAAACTTATAAAGTAGTATTTTTCTGTACAGTTCTTGTTATTTAGTTATTTTCAGTAACCTAAAGTGCTTCATAGATTTACAGTTTATTTTCTTTCAATCCTAATGACTGTTTTATCTAAAAATTAAATGGAAAGACAGAATAGCTATATTTCAAATTCATTCTACAGGTATTTCAGTTCTTAATAGGATTCTCTTACAAAAGAATAAATATAAAGGCACATAGGTTATTTACTTGAATTCTGTTTTCTCAAGTTATTTATATAACAAAATATATAACTGTAGTTTATAATCCTTAAAATATTAACAGGAGAAAATACTAACTATGTAGTAATCAGATTAGTTCTATTATAAATAAATTATATATTGTTAACTGGTTAAGTAAAATAAGATATCATAGAACATAGGAAATGCATGAACACAGTAGTTAAATAATAGTTTATGTTATGTTTATAACTAAATAAGAATACAGTTATTAAATATAATATGTATAATACAACTTTATTATACATTTAATGAAACAATGTATTAGATTATAATTTAAAACAATAACTAGAATTGAACTTATACAAAAAGGTTGTTCATACAGATACCTTAATTACTGTAAGTAAACACAAATTTATTATATGATTCAGGATAATAATTATATAATAACAATTCCAACACTCTCAATTAAAATAACTGAGTATCCATGAATACAAGAACAATAATATTCTGTTTATTATATGTACTATATAGACAAAGTATGCAAGTTATAATACTAAGAACAAACAGTAACATGGGTGATAAATTATTTTTTTTAGTAGTACAAGGTAAATCCCATTTCGGTACTTATAAAGGAAGTAACCATTAGTTACTTAAGTACTCCTCCGAAAGAATATTTTAAACAAATAGAGTTACAGTGAGCTCGACTTACCGAGCTAATTCATTTATTATATTAAAATACAGAAGTATATCTTTAACAGAACAATTTTCAAGTGCATGTAAATATTTCTTTACGGCTGAGCCCAAATATCATCAACATAATACCAGTAAATAAGAAATTAAATACATTTCAGTATGGTACTGTAACCACAATTAACCAAAAAGTACTGTTAAATAACTTAGGTTCAAGTTAGGGTTTTAACCCTGTAAGTGCAAAAAAAGAAACTAACAGATTTATAAAGTCGAGGGTTTCAAACCCTTGTTTTCCAAGAGTATTTCATTAACTTAACATCTTACATAGTCAAGCCAAGCAAAAAGTCTGAAAGACTTCTTAAGCTACGGCTTCTCCAAACAGAGTTAAATTACAGTTATTGCCTGAGCTAAAGCCTCCTTACGCGACTCAAAGGCCTCATTAACTACAAAGAAAACAACAAAAGAAAGTAACAAGCAAACTGAAACCCCAAGGGTGACAGACTTCACAACGAAATCATTTTGTTACAAGAGGACCAAGCAAATAGTAACGGCCATGGTTAAAAACCAGGCTTACCGTAAACCCTGAACCGTTGTTGTATTTCCGCACAGCCAAACGAAGGAAGGGGTCGACCTGTAACATGAAATATCCATTTAAAACTGTTAGAAGCGACTCTATGTATACTAAAAACAAATTAATGGATAAAATTAAGAATTGATAGTCCTCTTACCAGAGTTTTTTGAGTAAGCGTGGCCACCAACTAACTGCGAAGCACCCATGAAACCTTCTGCAGAAAAGGAGGAAGGGTTAACTGCGCAGCACACATCCAACACTGTCTCAAGGAATACTTCAACACTCACGAAGGAGGAAGAAGTTGCAGCCGAGGGTTTGGACAAGGCAACGACGAGGGTTTGTTTGTTTTGTTTTTAATGGTGTGTGGTAGGGGGGAATTTGCATAGGGGCATCAGAGTTCCTTACTTTTGGATGAGCTTCATTCGTTTTCATTTTCCAGACAATGTAGAAAATAGTACTAATAATATGCTTAGATTGTTATCATTGTGAGCTTTATTGATTTGACATCGCATAATAACATTACACATTTCCAAATATTTATTGACTCCCTACTTATAATAAATTTGATGTCTAAGATTCATAGGTCACATGATTTAACACTCCACTCATTAGTACAGGAGTTGAAGGATATATTTCTTCAGTTTACATCTATGAGTTTTTCTCACATCTACATGGAACACAATATGTTGGCTAACGAGATCTCAAAGGAAGGGTTGACAAAAGTGCCTAGGACTCTCTATCTCAAGGAATTTTATGATGGTACAATCATATCATACACTTATGACATTATTTAGATGTCATTTTATCTAGATTACAAATAGTTGTTATTTATGATACTTTTTAGGGGATAACATATGGAATTGTTTTACATGAATTTTTATTTACTTTAGAACATATTGTGGACTATATGTTTATATATACACATATACTTCTTTTATTAGGATGGGTGGTATAAATTCTTTTTATGTGGGACAATTTAAAAAGATGTGATGTATTTGATAAATAATTTTTTTTTTGTAAGTAAGCTGCACCTTGTATTAGATATCAAAAGGGAAATTACATAGAATCTATGTGGAAATAGAGATATCAGGAATCTTATCTAATTTGATTAACAAGCATCCCAACCAGCTACCCTTACATGGAAAAACCTGGGAGTCACAAACAACCCTCCTCTGATCTACTATCATGAGAAAAACATTTTGTATCCATCATCTTCTACCTTTCTACCCAATCCAGACACGACCCAAAATTACGCAACATTTCCACTCTTTACAAATTATCATCAAAACCATATTAAAAAATGGGACGCAAAGCCATATTAATAAAGCCCATTAACATTGACCCTATCACCCCAAAAATTACAATCATAAACCCCATCCAAGAAATAAATAGGGGAATTAAGAACCTTGACACCCAACAGACAAAACGTGATCCTCTCCAGTAGACCATCCCGCTTTAGCATGCCATCCAGGATACGAACCTCGCTAGAAACTCCACCATGTGGTATACCCGCCTCCTCATTGCACTAGAACTAAATTTATAGTCTTCAGTTTGAACATGATTAGGACAAGGCCAGAATTGAATGCCCATATGATGGGAAATGAAATCTATTTTCTTGTGCAACAAACATGAGTACTTCTATTGTTCCTTCTAAAAGGGGACCGAGAATTTTTCCCTTGCTGCTTGGAAACCCGTTTAGCCATCAGATTTCCCAACAGACCCTTGGTTACCCAAAACATTGCAACAACCATGTAATAAAATGATAGGGGACCCATCATAGTGACTAGGTCGGTTATCTATGGATCTAGGGCCCCGAATTCCTCCACATATTTCTCTATTTCTATATATTCCTATAGCTCTTTCTCCACAACCTTGGTTTCTTCTTGGGTATCCTGCTAAACAATGGCTTTATACCTCTCAGACGCATTAGTTGTATGAATAGTTCATAGTTTTCTTGTTTCCTTCTCAGATTTTCCTTGGCATCCACATTGACCTCCATAATAATTTTCCCACTCAGCACCATAAGTCATTTAATTCCCGATACCGCCTTTCCATAAATGTAACTCATAATTTGTGGCTGCAAGATGACTGCGATGGGAAATTTAAACCCCATCACCCACCGTAAGAATATCTCACCACCCTGATCACTAATAAGTCAGTAGCCTAGAAACATCATGCAATGATTTCCAAACATCCCCAGGAAATCCCCCATTAAACTAACCTTAGCATCCTGGTCGTTATACACTCCCATCAAACTAGCCATTAGCTGAGCATTAATGTTTTGCTCATCCCTCATACTAAATACACCTTTCCTAAATCACCTCCAAATCTCAGGTCGAAGGTTGTAATTATACCCCATGATGATTCACCACCTCAGACACACGTCGCCTTCTCTCCACCACGTGCCTCCCAGTTATTTGTCTTTTCAACACTTAAGGCACTTGCATCGAGGGTTGCTAAATATAAACTTTTTTGGATAGTTCATTTCATCATATATTTGCAACTATATATGTTATCTCATTCATATTTATCGATCTTATGCATTTAAAGGCTGTATTTTTCAATCTTTTATGAATAAAAAATAATGTTTTTTTTTCGAGGAGAAAAATATGAATGAAACTTTTTTTAATTTGACCAATTTATAATTTATGAATAAATAAGACTCCCTTATAATGAATTGATCATTCATATTCCATATAACTAATTAAACCTTTTTAATCTAAAAAATGATTACAAAAATAAAACTATATTATGTTCAATCATATCTTATATAGCTAATTAAAACTTAATAGTATATATATATATATATATATATATATATAGAGAGAGAGAGAGAGAGAGAGAGAGAGAGAGAGAGAGAGAGAGAGAGAGAGAGTACGGTTTTTTGGGTTCTTGGGTTTTAACATATGGAGGGCATATATATGGTGAATTATTTTGAGGACACTTGGTCAAAGAAACATCACACATCATTATTATAGTCAAATCACTCCTTGGGGGAGGCTCCTCGAAGTGTGGTAGTTTTACATGTGGTGCTCGACTCTGTAATCACATCTTTTCTTTGCACAATGGGATTGACATCTGTATCATCTCCCGATTACATTCCTAAGGGTGCATCTCCAAAGGGTATGGTATATTAGGTTGGGATCAATGATGAAGGCCCAAAATATGTTCCTCTCTCATCTTTCATGGTTTAACCATGGGTGGATCCTTGTAATTTCATGCATGACCTAATCTCTACAAATTGGACTAATACATTACTCAAATGGGCTCTCCAGTCTTTTAGCAAAGGTGAAAGTTTCATTTTTGGATTTGCGGGGGGGAGTGGGGGGGGGGATATTGAGTCTTAGTGATTTTCACAATCTCTATCCCAAGACTATGTTTCGACAATCAAAGAAGAGGTGAAAGATGTTAAACTATAGAGGAAGTGGTGTATCATTGGTTGTGGGTAAATATTTAAATGTTATGCAGATATTTGACATGGAAGGTCATACCTTGGTGGGGAATTTCTATGGTCGAAGGGTTTCTAGCCAAATTTCTCTTGTACCCTATTTCCCATCATCTAGGAAGGGGTTAGTTGGGGTTTAGTTTTAGGAGTCATGAGAATGGTCGACAAATTCTTCCATAGGTATGCTTTATGGATAAGAGTTATCTAAACCTTCAATAAATGAATCTTGTATTTGATGCTTGAGATGAATATTTATGAGCATTATGGTTTGGGTAAAACTCCAAAATTCACCCCTATATTTTTGGTATAATGAAGGTTTTAAGTTGATAGGATATTTGATGGGTAATTTTATGGTAGCGGATGATAATTAGCTCAAGAGTTCTTCTCACTTAGTTGAAAGGATCCTGGTAGAGATTGACCTTAGGCATGGCCTAATCAAGTCATTGAAGTTGATCATTGGGACTAATATTTTACTTAAAGGATAGATTGCTTAAATGTTTTGTTTTAGTGTGCATGAAGTCATAAATACAGGCATGTAATGTCTAACTATGTTAAGAAATTTGAAAAGCAAAATTAGTGACCTAAACAAAGCGTGGAGCATTATGAGGATGATGAGAATCGGGATAGAAGTCACAAGGATTTGGGAGACAATAATATTTTGAATATAGTGGGTGGTTCGATTGATATTGACCCTTTTAATTCCTAGGCATGTCACTCAGAAGGGGAGAAACAAGCTGAACTCTTTGTGGGTGATATATGTATATTTTTTATGTTAAAAATCTGCAAGGATGAAGCTTGTTGAGAGGTCACTAGGGACATATTTGGTGATATCGGTATTTCCTCTAAATAGACGGCTTAGTTAGAGGTTTTGTGGCGTGTAGAAGACTCAACCTTCAACTTACTTGGTAACATTTTTTATCACATTGGAATTTCTCCCTCTCAAATTCAGAATGTTATGATCCCAATTGTATCTATTATGAAATACAATATGGATTTTACCTCCCTTCCTACTTCCAAGAGAAAATGGGAGATATTTTTAGAGATGGAGGGGTTTGAGGGTGATCATTTCACTATTGTCTTGTTGAGAAACTTTGATTCCATTTCCAGAGAGATCTTGCATGCTACCCCCTCTTTTAATGGTATATCATCCTCTTCATTGGGTGTAGGCCTTACCTACTTAGACCTTAGATCCTCCTTCAATGCCCTCGGGTTATGGGGGGTATCAGTCTAAAATGTCATAAATAAGTAGGACTCTCCAAGGTGGTTGAAAAGTTATCCATTAAGCATGCTCAAGAAAAGGTTGTAAGGGAAATTACTCAAGGTAAGCAGATATTATTGTTTGGGGTTCTAAGAACAGGGAAAACTCATTTAGGGAGTCTTTAATGAATATTATGTCGATTAATATCAGGTCCAAGGAGGTAAAGCTAAAAAATTATCCCTTAAACATCTTATGGACATAGAAAGGCGTAACATGATGTTGATATAAGAAACAATTTCCAAAGGGGAGTATTTTATTGCTAAACTAGATCAAAGATTAAATGGTTGGAAGTTTCTTGCACTGGATACATTTGGCCATTCGATGGTGTAATCATTGGTTTTAATAATAAAAAAAATATTGTCTAAATGCTTCGTAGTTTGTTCTAGATAGGGAATTATGGTCTACAACAAGAGCCTAAATCAAACATTTACTATTCTCAATATTTACATTCCCTATGATGGAAACCATGACTTTTGCAATCATATACTCTCAATGTAATGTCTCAAAGTAGAGAATCTCATCATTAGCAAGGATCTTGATTTCATAGTTAACCATGATGAGATATGGTGTTACTCTTCATGAGAGGAAAAGTTGAATTAGTTTTTCCTAGAGATTTGAAGTAGTAGGATGGGTTGATGTAGCTCCTATTTTTCTCAATTCGGTGTATAATAATAATCGAGTTGATCGCATTGAGTTGGAAAAAATATATACCTTTTTTGGCACATGAATAAATTTTTCTGCATGTGGATCAAACAAGGTCTCGGCTTAGAGGTATTATTATTCCATATCATTTTCCCATCTTTATTGAAGTGGGGATTAGTGGAGACAAGTAAAGGGCCCCTTTAAGTATAACTTCATCTAGTCTTTAGAGGAGGAATTTAAGCAACTTGTGAGGACTAATTGAGGAAACACTAAGGTTGGATCTAAGGAGATTGTTGGAAATCAATTTGCTCAGTCTCTAAAAATACTTAAAGTGAAGGTTGTTTAGTGGGATTTGGATGGACATAGTAAGATTCTTCAATGACTTCAGGTCGATTTGCTTACATATTTGTATTTACAACATTCCCAATGTGATATATATGCATATTAAGCCTCTTCTCATGGTTGTAGAACAATTCAAGTTTTTGAGAGAAGATCTATCCATGAAGCAAATAGAGTCGCTCTAGAAGGATTGAACTTTATTAAAAATTCCCATATTCTAGTGATTATGTTTAAAATTGATTTATCAAAATATTACAAAATGGTGTCTTGGGTATACTTGAGGCTTCTACTGGTATACATTGGTTTTAGTTGTGAGATTGTTAATTGGATAATGGGGTGCATCATGATGTCCTCCTTCACGGTCCTTATTAATAGCTCAAGTTATAATTTTTTTACTTCTTATTGGGGTTTGAGATAATGGTTTCCTTTGTCCTTGTATCTATTTATTCTAGTGGTTGAAGGACTAAGTAGAGTTATCCTTTTCGATAGACTAAAAAAGAGGATTAAGGGGATCTCATTTGGAGGTTGGGTGTAGCTGATTCTCCTTCTATTTGTCAACAATGCTTTAATTTTATCCCTTTTTTGGGAAGAAGAGGGACGTTAGTATGATGACATTTTAACATTATTTTTCCAAGCTATAGTCATGAATGTGAATGTTGGTAAGTCATCGTTATGTTTCCCTAGGGAGGATGTACATTTTAGACAAGGTTGGGATATTTTTTCCCTTACTTTTCTCATTAGATGGAGGAAGGGATCAAATACTTGGGATTCATTCTTAATCCCAAGAAATATAGTAAGGATTACTAGTCTTGGATCATTGTGAATATTGAAATGCAAATAAAATTTTGGCGTAATTAGTGGGTCTCTCATGGTGGTTGGCTAATTCTCATTAAGTCTATTCTGAATGCAATCCCTATTTAATGGTACTTAATGGCTTGCATCCCTAAGGGAATGTTGGATAAGAAACTTAAAATTTGTTTTAATTTATTATGGAAAGGATACAATGAATATAAAAGGTCACACTGAGCTAATTGAAAATCGACAGCTTCTCCTAAACGTTAGGGGGTTTGGGGTGAATATTTTTTTCCTTTTCAGTCAAGCATTTGCTACCAAATCACTATGAAATTTCCTTACCAAAGATAGCTTGGGGAGACACATCTTAGTTGTGAAATATATAAATCTTATGGATATGCTATTAGTTGAATTTAAAGTTGTACCAAGCAATTACATAATGTATCAAACCAATGGAAGGAATTATCTCTGGCATTTATGATTTTTGGTCCCTGAGTCTAAAATGAAAGATAGGCTATGGATCATCAATTTGGGTGGTTGAATATGTGACTGTGGGATGAGATCCAAATGTGTTTCTTTCTAATTATTTGATACATTATTTTCAAGAGGTTGGTAGGTGTACTCTAAACAAATTCAATAATTTTCTCATGACAAACTTGTGGAATCAAGGGTGGTTACAGTTATTTGATTTGGGTTTAGAAGGTGACTAGGCATGGTGTTGGAACTAGTTCTTAATGGAGTTAAGGAAGGTCCATATTCCCCTTTTTCATGAGTAAATCAACTATCATTGATATTTAATAAATATGGAGGCAATTATATGGATATGCTTCTTGGGTATGTGTTATATTATTTGCATGCAAGTGTGAGGATTGTTATAATTTAATCATGCTTAAGGGATTGGGGTCCATATCTAATATGAGTTACAAATTAGGGTTTGCATGTTGTTGAATACCTAAATATTGTATTGTGAATGGTTAATAAACACAATGAAGGAGAGGTATGGATTTTATTTTTGTTGGATTTTCCCCTTAAGGGTTTTCAAGGTAAATCTCTATGTATTGTGTGTATGTCATTGTGTAATATCTATTTTTCTTAAGAATATAAATGAATTGCTTATATTCGTATGTTTAAAACTTATATGTGGTATCAAAGCTCGATTATTATCTTAAGGGGGATTCCTTTGCTTCTAAGGGTTTGTCCCAGTTGATATATATTGGGTTTGTGATAAACCTAGGTCTAGTGGGAGCTTCACAACGGTGATTTGTGCAATGGAAGAGAATGACAAGCAATTAGAGAAACAATATCGATAAATTTATCAACCATAACTTTGAGAAATGGAATATCTTCTTGTATATCGGGAATAGTGGATTGATGTGGACATGGGTACACAACCCACTAGATTGATGAAAGAATGTTGGGAGAAACTAGAAAGAAGGGAACAAAGTAAAATGTGACTTTTCCTATCACATTATGTGTTGTTGAATGTGTCTTGAGAAGACAGTGGATTAAATAAATGGAAAAATATAGGGAGTTTTTATCAATCAAACATTATATTTATCATTTAAGCAATATGATCTAGGATCTTATCTAAGAGAATAACATGCACAGCAAAAATCACAAGAGACAAGAGACACAAAGAATTTTCCTTGGGGAAACCATAAATCCAAAAACCCCGCAACTTCCTCAGAGATATAATGAGCACCAATGGCAGCAGTAAAACCCAAAGACATAAAAGATGATCTCCAACAACTGTTCTCTCTCTCTCTCTCTCTCTCTCTCTCTCTCTCTCTCTCTCTCTCTCACTTGAGAGATCTTCTCCTCTCTCACTCATGCGCCCCAGAGAGTGAGTGTGTGTGTGATAAATAGAGAGGCTTACTCTCTATTTATATTCTTTCGTTAACTTAATGTCCACTCCAACAAGTCGGCCTCACTTAACAATTACTTACCAGGGAAGAATTCTCTAGGAGAGTCTAATAACCCTAGTACCCCATTACTGTGGGGACTTTCCCTCCGATCAACAAGGAGGGTTAACCTTAACTCAATTGTGGGGACTATTACCCCGACTTACAATGGAGGGTTAACCTCAATGACTTTACATGACTTGTTTACATTACATATACTTCCCGATAGGAACATCGGGGTACAGTACATAATATATACAAATGAATACATTCTGAAGTTACAAATACATCAACACTCCCTCTTAACTAGGAATGTATTCTCTTGACACAATTTATCAGCACAAGTCTTCTTCTCTGTATCATCTGGATCATCATCAAGTCTAGATCATCACTTGATCTGGAGCATCACTGGATCATCATCAAGTCTAGATCATCACTTGATCTAGAGCATCACTAGATCATCATCAAGTCTGGATCATCACCAGATCATAATCAAGTCTGGATCATCACTTGATCTAGAACATCACTGGATCATCATCAAGTCTAGATCATCACTTGATTTGGATCGTCACTAGATCATCACTGTTGGATCATCACTGGTGTTGGGCCCATAAATGACCCCTTTTTTACCACATTTACCTACCCCTTTTTTCCTTATCTTACTCCATTATATGCACCAAACAGATGTTTTCCTTCACTTGATCCCTCAATCCATACAGGTATGGTTAATTATTGTTTTATCTTATTAATACTTATGATTGTTGTAATCATGACTCTATATCTTGGATTATGCTAACATATGGTGACTTTATAAAGATAGTTCGAGATGTAAAGGATATAGGTGTAGAAGGATGAACGAGTCAAGAGAGAGATGGAAATTCATTGTTAAGTTGATCGCCACTGATTCCATCTTTGTACAAGGGACACAGTCAAAGGTTACTATTCCACACAAGCTGTACAAGGGTGGCTACAACAGGCTTGGTTGCAACAGACTCAGATTCAACAACACGCTGCTACTTGAGGGTAGCTGCAACCAACAGAGCATCTTCTAGATTGATCTTGTTATCTCATTACTGGATTGAGTAACAGACTTCCTATATTTTCTGCTTCTATGTTTCCCATAGTTGTAACAGCGTATCGTAAATGGGGCAGCCTGAAGATCAGAGATCTTCATGGCTGCCCGATATCAGTGGGTAGAAGTTACGATTGTGAATGTATAAATATTGGAAACTATTCCGAGCTAGGGGTTGAAAAATTATTAATCTTATTGTATAAGTTGTTAATGTATTTGTAACTTCGGAATTTATTCATCCGTATATCTTATGTATTGTACCCCGATGTTTATTCCGGGATGTGTCTGTAATGTATTTGAGTAATTTCATGCCTCGATGTTCCTATCGGGAGGTTCTATATTGTAAACAAATCATTTCAAGTCATTGTGGGTAACCCTCCTATTGATCAAGGGTTAAAGTCCCCATAGTTCCGGGGCACTAGGGTTATTAGACTCTCCTAGAGAAGTCGGCCCTAGTAAGTTATTGTCAATTCAAGAATTAGTATAAGTAGAGAGTGGGTCTCTCTATTTAACATCCACTCGCTCACACTCGGTTGTAGCACATAGCTGAGGAAGAAGAAGCTGTTGGGGCTAGAAAGAAAGAGGCTACTGCTATCGGGAGATCATCTTACTATTTTGGGTTTTTACTTTTGGTGTTGATTCTATCTCTGAGGAAGTTGCAGGGTTTTCTCCATTTATGGTTTCCCTAAGGAAAAACACTGTGTTCATTGTCTCTTGTGTTTGATTGTTGTACTTGTTATTCTCTCAGTTAAAGATCCTAATATAATGCTAGCTTAATGTTAAAAATCTAACATGGTATCAGAGCTAACCTGAGAAGAAGACACTGTGCAGCTATGGGAACTAGGGATTTCTACTTTTTGGATCTCTCTCCACATATTTTCAGCAAAAGAAGGTTGTACTGACTCTCCTCCCTAGGTCGCATCTTTTTGTTGAAGCAGAATCTGATTCTAAGCATTTACAGTTTTTGACCCGACACTGCTACCAGAAATTAGGGCTTTCCACAAAAGTGGAATTTTTGAGTGAGCCCAGGACTGGATTGATCTCCTCCTAAAAATTGAAGTTTAGAAATCAATATCAAATCATTTGGTTGGACAAAACTCCAGAAAAGTCAAACCCTAATCTGCTCTTGAATCAGCACTGCAGAAATTCAGCTCCAAATCTAGATCCGACATCTTGACCTGGTAAGATATAAATATTTTGTATTTCCATTTGAGGTTCTCAGTTAATATGTCTTATCATACCAAGCTTGACGAAAATCTTGAGGGAGCTGATAACTTCCGAGCCTGGAAGTATAGAATCTCCCTGGTCTTGGAAGAAAATGAGTTGGACTCCTATATCAATGAGGAGGTTCCAGTTCTAGAGGGAGATGAGGCTAAGGCATTACACAAGAAGAAGTTGGTTATGGCTAAGAGGATTATTGTTGATTTAGTCAAGGATCATCTCAGACCACAGGTGTCCTCCCTAAAGACACATAAATCTATGTTTGATGCCCTAACCAAACTGTTTGAAGGGAAGAACATAAACCAGAAGATGACTCTGAGAAACCAACTGAAGAATGTAAAGATCCAAAATGTAGAGACCATCCAGTCTTACTTTACAAGGGTCTCTCAGATCAAGGAACAACTAGAAGCAGTAGAGATTGTAATGACCACCTTGAATGGTCTCCCTAGATCATGGGACTCCTTTATTCAAGGAATTTGTGCCAGAAAGAAGTTAGTCAAGTTCAACAGACTATGGGAAGAATGCTCTCAAGAAGAAGCTCGAATAGAAGCTCAAGAAGAAAATATGGGAAGTGAAGATCAAGCTCTCATGATACACTCCAAGAAAACCAGAAGAAGTTCTCATCACCCCATAGGTAAGCACTCTCACAAAGATAACACTAGAAAAGTTTTTTCTAGAATCAAATGTTATACATGTGACGAGAAAGGACACTATGCTAGAGAATGTCCTAGAAACAAAAATGTCTCTCACAAGAAGAAGGGAAACAAGAGAAGACATCATGCTCATGTTGCAGAGGATGATGAACCTTCCACAAAGAGAATCAGAGATGAAAGTGATGATTCCTCAAGTGATGAAGAATATGTTTTGATTTTCGCTCTCACAGGAAACATTACACATGGAAGCAATGATTGTATTATAGATAGTGGGGCTTCCAAACGTATGATAGGATTCAAGGAATCATTTGTGAAACTATCAAAACATGAATCACCACACAAGTTGAAACTTGGACATGACTACCAGTATCCAATAAAAGTTAGTGGGGAATCCTGCTATAAGCTAGACTCTGGAAAGTCTATGACAATGAAGGAAGTATTGTTTGTACCAGGGCTAAAGAAGAACCTCCTCTCCATATCTGCATTAGATGCAAAAGGCATGAGGTTTGCATTTATAGATGGCCAAGTTATCATGTGGACAAAGGGAAATACTATTAATGATGCAGTAGTGATAGGGGAACAAGAGGGAGGTCTATACAAATTGAAGGGCCATCCAGAACAAGCCTTGGTCCATGACACAGTAGAGCCAAATGAACTTTGGCATAGAAGGCTTGCACATGTGCATTACAGAGCACTACCACTTGTAAGCTATCCAAGGTGCAAAAAGATATGGGGCTCCAGAAGAGAATCACAGAGAAAGAAAGAGGACCAGGTCCTGCTCCAGATATGTAGCATTATTATGTGATTTCATCGATGAAGAACCTTCCAACTATGAAAAAGCGGTAGAAAGGAAAGAATGTAAGGATGTTATGATCGAAGAGTATCAATCGATCATCAAGAATGATGTTTGGGTTGTTGTCCCAAGACCAGAAGAGAAGTTAGTTGTAACTTCCAAATGGATCTACAAGATCAAGCATGTTGCAGACGGCAACATAGAAAAATATAAAGCAAGATTTGTTGCTCGTGGCTTCTCCTAGAAAGAAGGTATAGATTATGAAGAAACTTTTGCACCTGTAGCCAGATACACTTCCATCATATCAGTACTTTCTATGGCTGAAGTGATGAAATGGAAGATACACCAAATTGATGTCAAGACTTCTTTCTTGAATGGTGTAGTGGAAGAGGAAGTGTATGTGGAGCAGCCACTAGGTTTTGAGACACATGACAGGGAGTCTCATGTGTGTAGATTGAAGAAAGCCCTATATGGTTTGAAACAGGAACCCAAGACATGGTATGGCAGAATTGACAGCTTTCTATCCAGTTTGGGCTTTACCAAGAGTAAAGCAGACTCCAACCTTTACTACAAGGTTGAAGATGGCAACCTAGTGATGCTCCTACTGTATGTAGATGATCTGTTTGTAATAGGTATGGATGGGTTGATTGCTGATACGAAGATGAATCTTGCTGCCGAGTGCAAAATGAAGGACTTGGGTATGATGCATTATTTTCTAGGCATGGAGGTGTGGTAGAATGCAGATGGAATTTCCCTAGGACAAGGGAAATATACGGTAGATATCCTGAAGAGATTTGGGATGATGGACTGCAAGGCCATGACCATACCTATGGCATCAAACCTGAAGCTATTGAGTGATGCTTCATCAGAAGCGGTTGATGCTGCAATATAGCATCAAATGATTGGGTCCTTGATGTACCTGACGAACACGAGACCATATATTTGCTTTGCTGTGAACACCTTGAGCCAGTTCCTAACATGTCCGAGACATGCTCACTTGATTGCTGCAAAGCATATTCTGAGGTACCTGAGGCGTATAGTTTATTATGGGCTCAAGTATGAGGTGAGTCAGAAGATTAACTTGGAGGGTTATGTTGATTCAGATTGGGTAGGCAGTGCCATCAATAGGAAGAGCACTTCAGGGTGTTGCTTTAGTATGGGATCAAGTGTGATCTCTTGGTTTAGTAGGAAGCAATCCTTTGTGGCACTGAGTACAGCTAAAGCAGAGTATGTCACAGCTTGTTCAGCTAGTTGTGAGGCAGTATGGCTAAGGAAGCTACTGTCTAATTTATTTGATCTCTAGTTGGATGCTAATTGTATATATTGCGACAACCATAGTTGTGTGAAGTTTTCAGAGAACCCGATGTTCCATGACAAGTCAAGAAGCATATTGAGATCAATTATCACTATATCAGGGATATGGTGTAGAGAGGAGCAAGGAAGCTCTAGTATGTTGCGACGGACGAATAGATAGCTGATGTGTTGACAAAGCCATTGGATAGAGTGAAGTTTGAATACTTTAGGGAGAAGCTTGGTGTTCTCCATATCGTGGTTCCCTCCAAAGGGAAGTGATGAGTCCATGAGCCATTCTGACATGGTGAGAGGATTAGGTTCCTTCCATAGTCATATGTAAGGGCTGTGCCATTATGTCATGGTAAGAGGATTGGTTCCTTCCATGTAAGATATGAGTGTTGAGCCATTCTGATATGACTGTAGGATTGCTTCCTACATGATTAGATATAAGGGCTATTGCCATTCTCTGAATGGAGGTACCTGGTCAGTTACCAGGAATACTCAGTTTGGGATTGAGGGCCATTCTGATATGACTGTGGGATGTGTTCTCACATGATCAGATATGATTGCATGGCCATTTTAATGTGATTGAGGGATGTGTTCCCACTTGATCAGATATAAGGGTTGTTTCCATTCTTTGAATGGAGGGACCTTGTCAGTTACCAGGAAAGCTCAGTCTGGGACTGAGGGCCATTTTGATATGACTGTGGGATGTGTTCTCACATGATCAGATATGAGTGCATGGTCATTCTGATGTGATTGAGGGATGTGTTTCCACTTGATCAGATATAAGGGTTGATGCCATTCTCTAGAAGAATGGAGGCACATGTTCAGTTACCAGGAATCCTCAGTTTGGGACTGAGAGCCATTCTGATGTGACTGTGGGATTGGTTCCCACATGATCAGATGTAAGTGCAGAGCCTTTTCACAGATGGTAGTAGGTGTGTCCTACCATGCTAATGATTGTAAGTGTTGTGCCTTTCCACATATGGTAGTAGGTGTGTCCTACCATGTTGGTGGATGTAAGTGTTGAGCCTTTCCACAGATGATAGTAGGTGTGTCCTATCATGCTGGTGGATGTGAGTGCTGTGCCTTTTCACAGATGATAGTAGGTGTGTCTTATCATGCTGGTGAATGTAAGTGTTGGGCCTTTCTAACAGGGTTGTGGGATGTGTTCCCGCATGGTCAGATGTGAGTGTTGGGCGTGCCTTTCTGACATGGTGTTGGATGTGTTCCTCTCATGGTCATATGTAAGTGTTGGTCGGGCCATTATGACTTAGGGTTAGATATAAGCGCTGAAGAAGACCTACATGGAGGATAGGCCTACAAGCAACATGAAAAAGAGTTGGCTCTGTAGAACTTCCTATGACGAGAAGAATCATGAGATAGCACCCGTGATGATGATCTAGTGATGATGATCTAGCAATGGTGATCAAGATCGAGTGATGATATAGATCTAGTGATGATGATCCAGATCGAGTGATGATCCAGATCCAGTGATGATGATCCAGCAGTGATGATCCAAATCGAGTGATGATACATATCCGAAGATGAAGATGAATTAAAGATGAAGATAACTCGAAGATGAAGATGACTTGAAGATGAAGATGACTTGAAGATGATGAGGACTCGATGATGATCCAGATGATACAGAGAAGAAGACTTGTGCTAATAAATTGTTCCAAGAGAATACCTTCCTAGTTAAGAGTGAGTGTTAATGTATTTGTAACTTCGGAATGTATTCATCCATATATCTTATGTATTGTACCCCGATGTTTATTCCGGGATGTGTCTGTAATGTATTTGAGTCATGTCATGCCCCGATGTTCCTATCGGGAGGTTTTATGATGTAAACAAGTCATGTCAAGTCATTGTGGGTAACCCTCCTATTTATCAAGGGTTAAAATCCCCCGTAGTTCCAGGGCACTAGGGTTATTAGACTCTCCTAGAGAAGTCGGCCCTAGTAAGTTATTGTCAAGTCAGGAATTAGTATAAATAGAGAGTGAGTCTCTCTATTTAACACACACCCACTCACACTCAGTTGTAGTGCATAGCTGAGGAAGAAGAAGCTGCTGGGGCTATAAAGAAAGAGGCTACTGCTGTCGGTAGATCATCTTACTATTTTGGGGTTTTACTTTTGGTGTTGATTCTATCTCTGAGGAAGTTGTGGGGTTTTCTCCATTTATGGTTTCCCCGAGGAAAAACATTGTGTTCATTGTCTATTGTGTTTGATTGTTGTGCTTATTATTATCTCAGTTAAAGATCCTAATATAATGCTAGCTTAATGTTAAAAATATAACATAAGCTGTGACAGCAACTGTTTCATCCTACCGTTTAATACAAGGAGTGTGATTCTTCACATCTCGGCGTTTAACTTGTGTTAGCTTCCGGCGTCTCTGTTCGAAGGGTGGGCCCGCCTTCCTGTAGAGATTTTTGAGTTAATTAGGCATTTAAGTTATTCTATTGTGTGGTGTGAATGTTGTGGTAATTACATTCTTTTACAGTAGCTGCAATAGTAATGAAATTATTGTGTGCTTCCTTGAATGATCTATATTTACATTTCCTGTAAGTTGCAGTGGTGTGGTGTGACAGTCGACTGCATAGGTTAATTTCCATTTATGAAATTGTGTGGTAGCTGTAATACTCAGGATCATCCCTAGTTCCTTTCCATTTACTTGTCTTCCTTGGATTGTGTTAATTTAGTCAAATTGCAGTCATACTTGTTGGTTCAATTCCTGTATTCTCAATTCTTAAATTAAAGATTGAAGTAACTAGTTTTGATGGATCTTCATGTAGTCTGGTAAATTAGGATTTAACTTTTTGTAAAAGTAAGTCTATATGTTATTTCCTGTTCTGTACATCCTTGGATTAGAGTTGTAGGAAGTTCATTATAATTCTGAATTCTTAGGAAGATGATTTCAATTAGATTAATGATGGGAAGAGTTTGACTGAACAGATAAGTAGGGAAATTTATTCAGAGCATCAACTACTTAGTGTTTAATCATATACAGTGCAAATTATCTTTGAAATAAAAGACTTCCTTAGGTTGACAATTTATATTGAGCCTTCTGCATGTTATGTTTTAGTTAACTAGCATATAGAGGTCCTAACATTTTGGCGCCGTTGCTGGGGAAGATAATTATTAGACACCATAGTAGTTGCATCCATTCATTTTTCTTCAGTTTTTTTTAAGTTTAAATGTTTTGGGTTGCATGAATATGAGAAGGGTACAACGTGACATTCCTATAACCTCCAGAACCCCACAGAATACTAACATTGTAGGTGGTCAAGGTCGTGGACAAAAGCTGGCATTGGGAATAACAACATTCATTGATGATCTGGTTAATAGGACTAGTTCTTCTACCAGAGCTCACCATTAGGAATCATCTGTCAGAAGGATCCCGGTTACTCCTGGAGTGGCAGCATCAATTTTCACAGTGATGAACATAGGAGAAGCTACAACACCCTCAGGTGTCCCTGCGAAGGAAGACAAAGTTAGTACTACGGGATCAACTGACCAAGACTCGGTATATCACATTAATGGGAAGGTGGTGACAAAAGAAGAGTGGACACAATTCCATCAAGAATTAAATGATCTGTGGAAGCATGGAGAGGAGAGAGCAGAAGAAGACATAAATAACAGACATGATTCAGAAGATCATGAAGAGGTGATGGGAAAAAATCATCATAATGAGGGTGATCCCCTGCCTGAGGGGATTGTTGCCACACTACAGTTCCCCATTCAACAGACAAAGGGAATATCCCCCATGAAAAATATATCACCATCAGTTTTACCTCATTTTCATGGAAAAGCCACAGAGGATCGAGACGAATTTCTTTTCAATTTTGATATCCTCTGTCGTAGCTATGATTACTTTTCCAGTGAGTAGAAGTTGAAAATTTTCCCTACTACTTTGAAGGATAATGCATTACATTGGGTCATGAGGCTGGGTGGTGGAACTGTCACCACCTCGGACCGAATGAAATAGGTGTTCCTAGAAAACTATCAGGAGTACTACAATACCAAGGATAAAAGAGAAGAACTGTGCAAGATGGTACAAAGGGATGAAGAAATCTTGGAATATTTTGTTGAGAGGATGTTGTACAATGTGCAAAGAGCTGGACAAACTAATATGGGGTTAGATGTGGTCAAGATAATCCTACTTCATGGGATTAGGGAAGACTGCCTAGACATGTTGAAGCTATTAGGAAAGGGGGACATCTCAAAGGAATCCTTTAAAAATGTTGTTGAATTATGCAAGAGGTGTTCCATAGGATCTTCCACGAATAACAAACGGGACAAATGGGATCAACTAGAATGAGATTTATTCGACATAAGATTGAATTAATCTAATGGAGGAGCCACCCAGGAAGAAATAGGAAATCTCCTTGAGAATTTTAAGACATAAATGATGAGCTCCATCTCCTTAGAAATAGATGTCCTGAGGGCAAAGCAGAAACAAGTAGTAGAAGATCTAACACTCGGTGTATTGTGCCCTAAATGTAGGAAGAAACATCCCCTGAAAAAGTGCCCACTCGACAAATTAGAAGTGTGTCAGCTTTGTGAGCTGGACCATGATACAAAGGAATGCCCTTCACTACCTCAAGTGAAGGTAGTTCTACAGGCATCAACTCCAGATGTGGAACAAGCCTACTTCATTGACCAGAAAAAGCCTTGGTAGCCTCAAAATCCAAGTATGACTCCAGAATCATTTCCATTTTCAAATAACATGAATAATTGGAATAATATGCATCACATGAATACACAATTCCCTTCTTCTTATTCCAACCATCAATGGTATCCTTCTCAACCTCCGATGCAAAATTTTAACTCCTGGAACTCTTGGACATAGTCAACAAACCAATAGAATTCTTGGTCTCTTGGGTGGAGGAACGTCCATCCAAGAAACCGGTTTCCCCATAATCAACCTCCTCAACAGTTTCCACATCAACAGTTCCCACATCAACAATACCCTCCTCAACAGTATCCTGATCCATACCAATAGTACCAGTAGCCGCAGCTGTAACTTCAGAGCAATGATGCACCTCACATGCCTATACGTCCTCAGTTTCCTACTCAACCTAACCCCAACCCAAACAATAAAGCAGTCCACCAATTTGAGACTTCCAACATGCCCGCTTATTCCATTACTCCTGTCTCCTGTAATGATATACGCCTACGATCAGGGAGAGTAGTAGAACATTTAGTCATCGAGGATGTTCCATCCTTTGTGTCTGAAGAGAGGATGAATCAGCAGTACTCATCCAATGCAGCAATTCCCATTATTGAGGATGTTGAAAGTCCTACCGAGACACCGACTGAAACACAAAAGGAATTAGCAACTAAGACACAGCCTACACAGTCGTTTAGAGAACTATTGTACTTTGAAAGACTAACATTACAAAAAACAGTGGGACAACCTCAATTTAACCTCTTAGGAGAATTAAAAAACCTCTATATCAAAATTCCATTGCTGCAGGCCCTTCATGATGTCCCTATATACACCAAAAATGTTTGGGATCTATGTGTCAGAAAACTAGGTTGAAAATCTAAGGATCCTCCCACTGTCAATGTCATAGGGAAACTATCCAAACTGATAATGGGAAAAAACCCTTCTGGCCAAATACGATGATCTTGAGAATCCCACTATCACTGTGCAGATTAGGAACATGTAGATACCGAATGTGCTGGTAGATTTAGGCGCAGCCATTAATGTCATGACCATAGAAATTGTACAAAAACTTGGGCTCACTAATCTTGGGCCAACCCCTACCATTCTAGAACTCGTTGATTGGTCCACCATCAAACCCGAGGGAATCTTGGATGACCTCATAGTCTCAGTTGACTTGTGGGAATACCCTGCTGACTTATTGCTTTTACAGCCTAAGTCGTAGTTGGGGGGACACCCACTTATCCTGGGAAGACCCTGGCTAGCTACAACGGATGCCTACATCAGCTGTCGATCTGGGTCGATGACCATTTCAGATGGAACCAAAACAAAAAAACTCACCTTGTATCCTCCAGCGCGGCCGAGTCTAGAAGCTAAAACTCCATTATGGATGGAGCTATAAGAAGAGGAGGGCATTCAGCAATTGTTAACGATAGGGAAGGCCTTAACTTTCAAAGATGAAATAGAAGACGATGCCATCAATAATTTCATCAGTGAACCCACTTCTATCAATAAAAAAATTTATCAGATCGTGAATAGTACTTTAGGTGAAGAAGAACAAGAAAATCTCACAGAGGAGACATTAGTCAGTGATACTCACATAGTTCCAGTGTTGAAAAGTTCGAAAGTGTTCCATTCGAGATAGAGCCTAGAAAACGTTGAATATCAATCCCAATCTTGCTCCCGACGAACAGGAACGTCTAATCACTCTCTTAAAAAAACTTAAGGGGGCATTCACCTAGGAGTACACAGATATGAAGGGCATCCCTTCTAATCTGTGCACTCACCATATTTACATCAAAAGCGACTCTTGGCCTGTGTGCCATCCACAATGAAGAATGAATCCCAACCTTAGGGACATAGTGAAAGAGGAAATTTAGAAACTCTTGGAAGAAGGATTTATATACCCGATCTCAGACAGCAAGTGGGTTTCTCCACTCGTGATAGTACCCAAGAAGGACACGAAGTGGAGAGTTTGCATAGATTATATAGAATTAAACAAGGCAACTCAGAAAGACCACTTCCCCTTTCCTTTCATTGATCAGGTACTGGACACCCTCTCTAGGAATAAATTCTTCTCCTTTTTGGATGGGTTTAGTGGGTACAATCAAATTCAGATTGCTCCAGAAGACCAAGACAAAACCACTTTCACCTGTCCCTAGGGTACTTTTGCATACAGAGTACTCCCCTTCGGTTTGTGTAATGCATCTGCCACTTTTCAAAGAGCTGTGATTGGCATCTTTTCAGAGATGGTTAATGACAATATGGATATTTTCATGGATGATTTTACTCCTTATGGCAATGACTTTGAAAAGGCACTAAAAAATTTAGAAAAGGTATTAACACGCTGTGAGCAAACCCAACTATCCTTGAGCACTGAAAAGTCCCACATGATGATGAGCGAGGGTGTAGTTCTAGGGAAATTTATCTCTGCTGATGGCATCTAGGTAGATCCCTCCAAAATCAGGGTAATTGAAAATATACCCACTTTGGAACACAGAAAGAGGTAAATATCTTCTTAGGGCATGCTGGTTATTATAGAATATTTAAACATGCTTCTCCTTTGTTTTCTTTGTTAATGAAGGATGTGCAATTTATTTGGAATGATGCATGCCAGGCAGCGTTTATTAAACTTAAGGAGAAGTTGTACAACTTCCATCTTAAGGGGGGCCAATCGGGCCCTGCCTTTTCACATTTCTTCAGATGCCTCTGACACTACCATTGGAGCAGTATTAGGACAATAGGATGGTCAAACACCTTATGCAGTCTATTACATTAGCAAAAACTTGGCCCCTGCTGAACTTAATTATACTGTTACAGAGAAGGAGATTTTAGCCATTGTCTACTCCATTAACAAATTTAGACACTACATCACTGGATATCCCACCTTTGTAAACATTAACCACTTAGCCATCAAGTATCTAATGAATAAACCTATTACAAATTCTAGGATAACTAGATGGTTGTTATTATTACAAAAATTTGATATTACTATTATAGACAGACCTGGAAAATAAAATGTTGTTGCTGATTTCTTATCTCATTTTACTAACAGTGATGATAATCTGCCTGTTGAGGACTCTTTTCTAGATGAACAGTTATTTGTAGTTTCAGCTCATTCCCCTTGGTATGCATATGTCGCTAACTACTTGGCTGCAAGGAAGATTCTGGCACATTTGTCAAAAAAATAGAAGAGGAAAATTATTCAACAAAGTGTCAGGTATTGCTGGATAGGTGGTCATCTCTTCTACACATGCCCTGATCTTGATATTAGAAGATGTGTAAGAGAAGATGAAATCTTCCATATTCTGAAGGCTTGCCATGATGAGCCATGTGGGGGACATTTTGCAGATAGGAGGACAAGTCATAAGGTGTTGAGAATGGGCTATTATTGGCCAACAATTTTTTAGGGATGTGAAAAAGTATGTCCAGTCTTGTGACAGCTTTGTTATACCAAAATCCTATCACCATCATGTGATAAGACCTTTGACATACCTACTTGCCCTGAAATCCCAGCTTCTGGAGTGAAGACTAAATGGTTTCTTATCAGTCTATCATACGAATTCCCAGCATCACTCATCGTCCATTATCCAGGAGCAGTACCCCTGTTCGCACCGCTTTTCATCGGTTGTCCACAAGCGGTGCCACCGCCTGTCACCCTTGGTCCATAGGCAATTATTACCAGAACCGCTCTGTCAAAGAAGGAGAAGCATGGTACCCTAGGTAAAAGGGTAAAAATAGAAGCTTCTCAAGGCTTCTAGATGATAAGCCTCGAGATGTCTCTTATCCCTACTACTGTGGGTTGGTTGAGCTCGAGATCCCTCATCCTAGGATCTTAGAGGCCATCTCACCCACTAATTTCTCAACCATCTCTATCCATTAAAGCCCTATATATATGAGCTCATAGCCATGGTTGAGGAGAGAACATTGAAGGTATTGTTATGCTATTGGACTGATTCTTGGCCCAAGATCATTTGGAAAGAGCATAGAGAGCTAGAGTCGGAGCTTTTGGGGATGAAGAGCTGGTTTCATGGAGATGCATGTCAACACTAAGGCTTGGTTGTAAACTTCTTCATATTTATAATGCAAGTTGATTTTCTGTCCCATATATATTGTTGATGTTTTGATTTCAGATATATATTGCTAGATTCCTTAGTCACTAGCATAGATTAGTAGATCATATTCTGGTTGCTTTGATCTGTTTCATGTTGAACTCTTTTGTAGGTACATAGGTGAACTATTAAGGCCTTGTATTCTAGATATCTACAGCATCTAGGGGGATTTATCAACCTCTATGATCTATTTGTTTTGGATTTGAACCATTCAGACCAGCAGAACACCTTGTTGTCCGCAGGAGGTGAAATATTTCGATCAACAAATCTGGCGACTTCGCTGGGGAGTAGTTGTATTCAGTTGTTTTGATCGTCCTCAGTCTGCAACTCTTGTTCGAATCCAGGCTCTATTTTCTTCAACTCTTTATCGTCAGATCTATTTTCTGATTTGTATTATTCGAGTTTGAAATTTCTAGATCTGTTCAAATTTGAGTTATTTCGGTTTTTTATGCTCTGTTACCATATTCAATTCGACAGTATCCATCTTGATCTAGTCTATTTTTGATCTGATCCATTGTTCTCTTTTTGTTTTAGCCATCTACAGGGAACCGTGGAAATGCTTTGTGCGAGGAGCGGTGCCACCACCTGAACACAGTGGACAGTAAGCAATGCCTGATGGTTTAAGATTGATTTTGAGTGGAATTTCAAAAATTTGTTTAGTCTTTTTTATTGTTCATCCACTTCTTGCTCGTTGGTTGTGTTTAAAGAAGGATTTCTTGTTTTCTTAAAGTTAGGGTGCTTATTGAACTCTCTTTTCGTTGCATGTACTGAAAGAAGAACATTAGATTAACCTCTAGATTTCATTTCTTGCTTGCATAGTAAACTTCTTTTTCTTCCCTTCAAAAAAGAAAATATTTGCTTGAGATTAGGACATCATATTTGAGCGTTGGATTCAGGTTTTCTGATTGGCTTCATAAGCTTTCAGGACCTTTACGATCTTTCCTCTCTCATGCATATAGGACTATCTTGATCAAAAAAAAAAAATGGTAGTTTTAAGTTAGATTTGCTTATTTTTTAAGAAATTTGAAAAGATAGAGTGCATTGGCATATAGGTGTGCTTGGTGTTGTTCTTTTAGGAAAAGAGATTCTCACCCTTCCCATTTACTTTCGGAAAGAAGAATTTGGTTTGTAGAAGTATTTGCTTGTCTTTGATTTGATGTTCATGACTGTTGATTGGTATGATTTTTGGTCTTGAAACAAAAAGAAAAAACACTCTCTTCCCTCCCGTAAGTAGGCATATTGAACAGTAAAGTGAATATTTGCACAAGCATACTGCATGGTTTTACTTTTCTGTCAGAACATCATGCACTCACCTAACTGTACAAGTTAAAATCAATGGTAATTGTAGGTTAAAATTTACGTAGTAACTTGAGTGATAGGTTAGAGACGTGTTCGAGCATCGTAAAACGTAGGAGCTGTCGTTATTTGTCAGCATTACATTCCGGGACTCATGTGGTTCTTCCACATACCGTCGGTATATCGAATGGCCTTTCACGTACCCTTGAGGTATATAGAAAGGTACTTCACATACTCGATTTTATATCGGAAGGCCCCTTGTGTACGGTTATGCATTAGACATCACTACTACCAATTCGAGCTCCCACGTACCTTGAGTATATTGGGAGACCCCACTAGGGTACCTTATCTATCTGAGAAAAGCCCTTTGGCCGTCTTTTCTGGAGCCATACACCGAAAACAACATTCAGGGAGATTACTACGCACGTACCCTCGAGGTATATCACGAGTGGCACCGGCTTGAAAATCCTAGTGAGAGACTTGACTTTCGAACTCCTCCTGTCATTTTAAGTCTGCTTGTTTTGACCTATAGTTCGAGTAGGGAAGTCTTTTGGTGTGTTTTTTCTAGATTTCCAGACCCTAGGTTAGATAGGAACTATACACATTGGCTGAGTTAAGACAGTCTAGGAGAGTACGGGGCTTGCCACCCGATTTTACTCCTATTTCAGGAGGAAATCCAATGGAAGCTATCGATCGAGGAGTTGCTACCACCTCCCAAGTGGGACATCATGTGGTGGCATACAGTGGAGTACCATATTATTCACACTCGCCTCCCTTGGAAGATCATGTTGATGATACCCATCTGGATTTTGGTCCTAATGCTCCTTTTTGGGAGACACCTATCAGATAGGCCATTGCCTCATTTGGCACCCGTGTAAGTTCTCCTGAAAGTGAAGAAGAATGTAGGCAATACCATGCTACTATCCTCTATGCATAGTGTTAACACATATATTTAGCACAGAGATGGAAAAACTTTGATGAAAGAGAAATAATAAGTAACTTGCCAAACTTTGGTTAAAAGATATAGTATAAGAGTATCATGGCGAGCGAAAACGATGAAGATCTAATGGTGCGGAGTGAAGAGTTGAAGATCAACGGTCTACGATATCCCCGCTCTCCAAAGGTGCACGGAAGATAAATTATATCCAGGCATTTAATAACATACACAGATCAACGGCTGTTGATTTGGCTTGAAGAGATCCACGGCCCGTATTGGTTCTGCTTTATGGACATGCGCAATGGTTAAAACAATGGAGCCTAGCGGAATTTGATATTTGCCACCCAATCTGACGGTTGACAGATCATGGTCGATCGCATCTACGGCTATGGAGGATTCCAGAGCATAAAGTTGCACGGGGGATAATTTCAGGAAGCCCAGTGGAATTAGATACGTGTCATCGAATCAGACGGTGGGTAAATACAGGTATATCACATCAATGGCCGAGGATGATTCTGGAGCCCAGACTTGCATGGTAGATAAGACTCAAGCGCTTGGCGGAATCGAGTACGTGTCTTTGAATCTAACGGCGGGAAATAAGAGTTGATTTCATCGACGGCTAGAGATGGCTTAGGAATGGAGACTTGCACGAAGGTTATGACCAGAGACCCCGGGCGGAATTTAATTATGTGGCGCTTAATCTGACGATTAAAAATCAAAGGCGATGTGGATCAACGGTTACAAATGAATTCGGAGTGTGGAAACGCATGGCATATAGAGGTAGAAGGTGGCCGCGGAATATAAACCGCTGTCCATGCGTCGAATTGTGATATACTCCGGAGGCTAGAGTGGTTTCGTGTAAACCGCCGAGGGAGCGCTCCGGAGTGGGGCCTTATAAAAGGAAGGTTGACTTGTCTGGTGGGTATTATGTTGATTGGCTTCGACGGGTGAAAAGGACACACGGGTTCGTCAACTTGCAACTATCATTTTCAAGCATACCACCACGTATAATAGGTAAGGCCTAAGCTCTCGTAATCCATCCGTTTGTTTGCTGTTTATCGACTAAATTATGGATAAAGAGGAGGAATTACAGACTAGTCATGTTATAGATGACAGAGAGGAATATTTCGTCGACAGAGATAGGGGCGTATGTGAACCCTTCCTATCTGTTGGAAGCGTGTCTCTTAGCAAGGAAAGATTGTGGTATTACAATTCGCAGGGGAATGACGTATTGAATGTATGCAAATCCTTTCTGTATTACTTCGCCCTTGAGCAAACCCTCCATTTCCCGGAATTTGCAGAGTGGTGTGCTGTTAACTATTCCCCGTCTCAGAGAATTATCGTCAGTCAGTCCACGTCCCGCATTCTTTGTAAAGTCAATGCTACAGTCATCCGTGAGAACCTCAGTTTACCTGAAAATTACCCGGATAGTCGTGAGATAGTAAATGAGTCAATCCTTGCTGAATTTTACAATAAGTGTGAGACTGAAACCCGTTGCCAGTTCCTGTCAAATGTTCTAAAAGATGGTCAATCGTTAGATGGATTTTTCTTGCCATACCCTGTACATAATTTTAAGAGTGAAGTCCAATTAGTTATTTCTTTGGTTTGTCAAATATTAGGTCTGGATGATGATTGCTGAGTGGGCGAGGTCATCCTTGGGTTTTTATTGAGAATAAGTTCCTTAGGCTCTAAGTCTTAGTCAAATCCGGTTTTTAGTATAGATGAATACCTGGCTGAAGCAATCCACCTTCAGCTAAGCGAGTTTCCAAAGGTTCAGTTTTTTAGATTTCAGACCTACTTGTTCAATATGCTGTTATGCTCCAATGTCACCGAACTCCAGTTTTTAAATACTGTCTGTTCTTCTGATTTGCCAAAGCAAATCAACATGTGCGAATATGCCAATTTGATTATGTCGGAAGTGTATAAAATGTTATTTGACGAAGAATTGCCTTGTCTTTTGGATGAGATGAAGTGTTTGATGCAGTCCTCACCCGAGGACCAAATTGGAGATTGGTTCCTTCATAAAGACTCCACTGTGTTAAGGATATATGGATTTACAGGACATCCTTACAAGTTACCTTCTTTCTTAACCCCAAGGATTTTTGCTCTGGAATTCATGAGACAAAGGCTACATTCTGAAGAGGAGCATTTTGGGGCTTTCAAAAAGTCTTCAAATGTTAAATAACCCCTGAATCCAGATCAAAAAGCTTCAAACAGATATTGTCAGTTCAGATAACACCTAGGCAGTCAGGAGAATGTTAGAAGAAAAAGACAACGCTCTCCAAGTGTTGAGGAAGAAATTGAAAATCTCAGGTTCTGAGCATGTTCAGTCCTCTGAGCTACTAGCTCTGCAAGAAGAAAAAGACAAGGTCCATCAAGAAATGATGGAGTATAAAGGGAGAGCTGTTGAGTTGCAAGAAGAAAAGGACAAATGGGAAGGCAAAAGAAATGAACTGTTATCTCAGATTTCCTTGATGAAAAAGGATCAAATTGATGAAAAGGAGATTATGGAGGAGCTAATGAGTCAGACTCCCACAGGTGAAGACTTGTCCATTGTGAATATCGAGAAACCGTTGAATGATTTTTTTGCGGATGATCTTTTGGTGCCCATGTCCCAAGTTAGTCTCAAAGATGAAGAAATAAAAGAACTAAAGACATAGAATGCAAACATCAAATCTGAACTGGCCAAAGTGAATGAAAACAAAAACAAAATATTACAAGATAGAAACCAGTTGCAGAAAAAGTTCAATGAATTGAAGGAGAAAAGCATTGGTAAAGGTCCCTTGCAAGGAGCAAAACACATTATTTGGGACACATTATCTATTGAGATTACCAAATTTAGGTATTATCTGAATTTCATTGACGATCAAAATACTTTGATCAATTTGGCCCATCAAAGATTAAATCTAGTGAATGAACACATGGGAAAATGCGCTGAACTTTTTAAACTCATTGACTTATAAAAAGTTACATGATTTAGGGATAAAAGACAGGATATCCATAGTGCTGTGGGCTAAGAAATTTATTCACAAGCATCATTTAATGAAGACGGTCCAGGACATAACAGATGAAATGGTTACACAGGTCAATAACTTCAAGCAGGAGTTCAAGGAGCTTTTTGAGGATGGCCTACCTTCTTTCAGGGACAAGGAGGGACGGATGTTCTCTCAGGAGCATTATCACAGCTTGCTAGTTCATAATCGCATGGACCACTCTAAATTCGATGACCTGGAAAAGAGCCTAACAGGAAAAACTATTGTGGATAAATTAACAGAAGATTTCGAAGTTCTACAGAAGTTCGCAATTATCAGAAGCAGATTTCCCAAGATGTCCTATGAAGCGTATATGGAGCTCAAAGTATCAATCCGAGAGAATATGGAGTGTGACACCCCAAATGTAGAACAATGGAAAGCTGTGGAGAGTTTCGAAAAAACCAAATACATCTTGCATGCATAGAGACAGGTGTTATATGACATGGAGCTGACTGGATGAAGACATGGAGCTGACTGGATGAAGACGTTTTACTAAGTTGATTTTACTTTATGAGCTGTTAGGATTGGAGCAGTAATTTATTCCTAGAAGTTAGGGATTCAATTACAAAACTTTAAATTAAGCCGATCATTCAGTTGTAAATCTTCTTGGAAGATCTATTATTTTTTGTATATATTTGCATCTTTTTATGAGATGGGGGTTGGAACCCATCGTGTTGTGGAATAATTTTGGAGAACATATCTATTTTTGAATAACAAAGTGAATGCATGAAGGTTGTCAGAGATTCCTGTATCATTGATATTACAGTCTGTGTTTCTTTCTTTATGTGATTGTGTTTTCCCAGTGTAACACTTCATTTCGTTTCTTCTTCGTATCTGAAATACAGTGTTGGGTGATTGGAATTCATATGTTTATGCTCTAGTCATCATTTCAGATATTTTATGCATTTTTTGCTAAAGTTGACATAGAATTCATCTTTGATGCTCTGTGTTAATGGACTGTGTTATCTCTAGGGTTGTGCCTCCTATTTATTTTTAAATTTTTGATTATCCTGGGTTTTTATTGTTTTAATTTTACTGTGTTTTATATTTTCTGATTCATTGCTCACCATTAGGGTTCCTTTTATTTCCTAAAATCATCCAAAACTTCATTTATAAGCTGTGAGCTTGTGTATGAGCAAGATCTGGTAAGAGTATGCCGGGATCATTTTAAGAGAAGGTGCTGGGGTATTGGATTTGGATTGAGTTTCAGGGTTGTAGCACTTAGTCCAAACTTTAGGAAGCTTTCTACAGAGTATATTGTTTCTGCATACAAGAGAACCTACAGCAGGGCAATTTTATTGGATTATGACGGTACCGTGCTGCCTCAGAATTCTATCCACAAAACACCCAGTCCACAAGTAATATCTGTTGTAAACAGCTTATGCAGTGACCCTAAAAATGCTGTCTTTATTGTGAGTGGAAGAGGCCGGAAATCTCTCAGTGACTGGTTCTCACCTTGCCATAAGTTGGGGATTGCAGCAGAGCATGGCTATTTCATGAGGTGGAACAAGGACGCAGAATGGGAAACCACGCTACCTATTGCAGACTTTGACTGGAAGAAAACAACAGAGCCCGTTATGAAATTATATACTGAGACTACTGATGGCTCTGCCATAGAAGCTAAAGAAAGTGCCTTGGTTTGGCATCATCAGGATGTTGATCCAGATTTTGGATCATGTCAATCCAAGGAGCTTTTAGATCATCTGGAGAGTGTGCTTGCAAATGAGCCTGTGGAGGTCAAAAGTGGCCAGCATATTGTTGAAGTTAAAACCCCAGGGTGTTAGTAAGGGTTTAGCAGCACAGCAACTTCTGTCAACAATGGTTGAAAGAGGAAGGCCACCGGATTTTGTTTTGTGCATAGGAAATGATAGATCTGATGAAGATATGTTTGCAAGTATTGCAAGTGCCATGGCACAACCATCTATGGCCTCTATAGTTGAAGTATTTGCGTGTACCGTTGGCCAGAAACCAAGTAAAGCAAAGTATTATCTCGATGATACTGTGGAGGCATCAATCATGTTAATCGCCACAAAATGTACAAGCATGGGGACCGCCTCTCAAGAAAGCTGGCAAGGGTTTGGAGCTTGCAGCTCGCATACAGTCTACTTCCACATTACAGGCTGTAAAGGCACTGGGAAGAGAAAATACTCTGGCACAAACCGCTATCTTGGAGATCTGGGACATACTATGAAAACAGCCTGGTCAAATGTCTTATTTGCTGCAATGAGAGAAGTCTCAGATAGTGTTGTCAATGGGGCAGAAACAAGCGGTATTGATGGAATGGTTAATGGTTTCCGTCGTGGCATATTAAAACTAGCTATGGAACCATCAGTATTAAGTACAGCCGCTGTCAGGGGTGGATCTACTTATCGAATTAAGCTTGAACATATGGATGAGTTGTACATTGGAGGATATCTACAGGCAATGTTAGATGCTTTGTTTAAGCAGAACTATCTAAGAGTTAAGGTAGTTGATGATCAGGTGTTGCTAAAGAATTTACCTCCAAACACTATTCTGATGAATGAAATCAAACAATGCGTAAAGAACTTCCTTATTGGGGAAGGCCTACTTGCAGGAGAGTCCTCATAAGCTATTAATTCTTTACGGAGGCTTCATGGAGAATCTGAGTGGCAAGTCGTCCCCAAACTCAAGGCCGTATGTGAACAACTATTTGTTATATTTGCAATTCGAGCATTACGAAGGAAAACAGAGAAAATTTTGCACAGGAGCGACTCAAATGAGAAATTCACGGCTGAACAACCATCTCAAAGTCGTAAGGAAGTGGCCATTCCTAGAACATCCAAATCTCACAAGGACGAGGAGAACCCTGAACATGGTCTACGGCTTATTTTGACATTTGAGCCAACCATATCATTTTTGGTGCCTTTATATCGGTGCATTTATCTGGCCATATCAACTGTCATGCAAAATAGCTCTGGCGTGGATGCATGATTTTTTCAGCTGGGCGTTTGGTTAGAAATTCCACATTTCTAGGAAACACCTGGCAGGTGATATCTTTGGGGCATTGAAAGTAGCAAATTAAAGATAAGTTCAAATCATTAAGATGCTTATTCAAGATTGAAGGAACAATATGCAGATTTTAATTTGGCAAAAGAGAGGGCAGCACCTCCGAAGACAAGGGGCAGAGTTTCCAGAAACAGAGCTTTAAGGGATCTTGTAAAAGCTGGAGATTCCAGACTTGCAGACACGCAATCAGCATTTCAATCTTTTGTCAAAACATAAATGACATAGGATTGACTGAGTTCGAGAAGGAGATTTCATCTAACAAGATAATATCCTATTATTGGTTCGATCTTAATTGAATGCTCTGTTTAGAAATGTTGACCAGATTTAGGGATTGGTTTCTCTTATCTCTTGAAAAGAGTTAGTTAGTTAGAGGAATGCGGGGTTATGTAATTTCTATATATTGTAATGCTCGAGAGAGCAGAGAGGTCCCAAAAAGGTCTCGATTGAGGAGAAGTCTCGAGAAGGGGACGGGGTTGGCAGTTTTGGGATGATGCTGGATGTATTATGAACCATTCTATATAGCATAATATTTTTACAGCTTCACAGGTTCTAGCTTTGAATGTTATATGATGATGTTTTGTTGCTGTACCTTATAAATTATTTCCTTGATAATTCTTTTATATCTGTGGTCATTCATAATCCATGTTATAATTCTTATTGAAGGAAATAGTTATCTTTATGTTTGATAAACAGTTGCAGTTACACTTTATATTTCAGGATCATAGAATCCTTTGTATGAACTGCTGTTTTGAATGTTATGTTATTTGAATTTTGGGATTTTTCTTGCTGCCATCACTGCTTTACCAGCCTGTTATACACTTTACTTTCTCTGTGAATACTTGTATTAAACATTTTGATTATATTATACACATCTGTATGTACTCAGCTGTCTATACCAGATTTGTTCAGTGTAAAGTGAGTCATGTTTAACCTATGAAAACTGTGTAAACATATGAAACTAGCCTAGTACTTTGTACTACTGTAAAGTACCTTAGCCTTAGGCTTTGTTTTAGTCTGTATTTTGATTTGATTTTATTTTGATTTAGTCTTTATCAGACTTAAGATTTCCTTAAGCTTGGATCCCCTGTAGTCTAGGTCCAACTTTAGGGATAACATACTGTTTCCTCATCTCTTCTGTCTCACCTGGATTAAATTGAACGACTGTGATGATTTGATTATCTTGCCTTTGATGAAACTCGTGTATATGTCTTTGTGATATCTTTATATGTATGTGACTCCATGCCCAATGGTTATGTGATTGTTTCAGCCATACATACAAATATTTAAATGTTGTTTTATATCTGGTCCTGTTAAATTTTCATTGAGAGATCCCTCTCTGGAAGAAAATACCAGTTTCTTTCTAAAGTGGTTTTTGATGTTACCTTAGAGTTTACCTTTTTACAACCTGGGTACATTCTGAGTGATAACAAACTGGCGTCGTTTCCGGGGAACAAATGAGCATATCTGCCCTGGGAGAATGAAAAAATTGAAGAAAGATTTCTGTGGGCAAACAGGAATTTTATCAAGAAGAAGGTTGTATATTTGCCATGGCGACTCCACTGTGAAACTTGTTCAGAGCTTAAGGAGTCATTCTGGCTTCGAGAAGACATACGCGAGGTAACTCTGATACCGAAATTTTGAAAAGTTTTGAAGACCCAAAAAAGTTATTTAAGAAGAAAAATAAAGAAAAGATAGATTTTCCTTTGTTTGGTGCATCATCATCTCAAGATTCTCATTTTGATCCAAAATGGGAAGTTAACGTTGGAAAAAATATGTTGAGAACCAAGTCTGAGTCTGACCTTAAATATACTGAGTTTAATCCCCGTAGATTAGAGTCTTACCTGTTAGATTCTCTTTGGAGAGATTTGCAACAAACCACTAAGGCTGAAACATCTACCTCTCAGAATAC
>LPNX011075637.1:223687-235629 GCA_001517045.1 Pseudotsuga menziesii
AAAACCCTGGAGGAGTGTTGTTGAATTGTCTTTTGGAAGATGAGGCTCAGCAAATTACCAAAGAGTTTCATTAGGGAGACTGTGGCGGACATCATTCTTGGAAGGTGACTGCAAACAAAATCCTAAGAGCTGGTTATTATTGGCCTACATTATTTACAGATGTGTACAAAGAAATCAGCAAATGTCATCAATGCCAAATTTTTGACGGTAAGAGAAAAGTATTGCCTCTCCCTTTGAACCCAATAACAGTTGAAGCTCCTTTCCAGTAGTGGGGTTTGGATTTTATTGGTGAAATAAACCCCAACTCCTCAGGTCAGCATAAATGGATTTTGACAGCCACAGATTATTTTACTAAATGGATAGAAGCAATTCCTACTAGGAGAGCCACTGAAAATGTGATCATGGATTTTCTTGAAGAGAACATATTGGCTCAATTCGGGTGCCCAAAAATTTAGTAACAGATAATGTGGCTGCTTTCAAATCCAGGAAAATGATTAATTTTTGTCATAAGTATCACATAAGTCTCAACCATTCAACTGCCTATTATCCTCAAGGAAATGGGTTAGCTGAATCGTCAAATAAGAGTTTAGTAAGGATCATCAAGAAGCTGTTGGAGGATAATAAGAGGTCCTGGCACACCAAACTAAAATATGCTCTATGGGCCGACAGGATTAGCACTAAAAGAGCAATCGGCATGTCTCCGTTGCAACTGGTATATGGGGCTGAAGTGGTTTTTCCAGCATCATTAGGGGTACCGGTTATGAGATATTTCCAAGACCAGCAAGAAGAACCAAATCACATACAGTGCAAAATAAACCAGATTATTGAGCTGGAAGAACGAAGAAATAAGGCTTATGACAAAGTATAGTCACATCAGGAGAAAATAAAAAATACCTTTGACAGAAGAATCAAAGAAGAGCAGTTTCAAATTGATGACCTGGTTTTAAAGTGGGATGCTCCAAATGAAGACAAGCAAGGAAAATTTGATCCTATGTGGGTAGGACCTTACGTTGTGGCTGGATACAGAGGGCAAAATGCATTTTTGCTGGAATATACAAATGGGGTTCTTTTGGAAAGCAACCCTGTAAATGGACGATATTTGAAACACTACCTATCCTGAAGGAGAAGGTAAATTTTGTATCATAGACTGTACATATTTATTTTTCTTTACAAGTTGATATGAATGGAAAGCCAAGTGTTTTTGAAGCTCGGAGTGAAAGCCCTAAGATTCAGGAGGCATACCATTCCTTTTCTAAAAATACATAAAAATGATATATCTATGAAACGCAAGAGATGAGTTTATACAAGTTATTATGCAAAATCAGAAGAAGGCACCTGGTCTACGAGTTCTTTGATACCTCACAGGGAGGATATCATCCCTAGATGGAGCCATTTGTTAACACATATATTTAGCACAGAGATGGAAAAACTTTGATGAAAGAGAAATAATAAGTAACTTGCCAAACTTTGGTTAAAAGATATAGTATAAGAGTATCATGGCGAGCGAAAACGGTGAAGATATAATGGTGCGGAGTGAAGAGTTGAAGATCAATGGTCTATGATATCCCCACTCTCCAAAGGTGCACGGAAGATAAATTATATCCGGGCATTAAATAACATACACAGATCAACGGCTGTTGATTTGGCTTGAAGAGATCCACGGACCGTATTGGTTCTGCTTTATGGACATGCGCAATGGTTAAAACAATGGAGCCTAGCGGAATTTGATATTTGCCACCCAATCTGATGGTTGACAGATCATGGTCGATCGCATCTATGGCTATGGAGGATTTCGGAGCATAAAGTTTCACGGGGGATAATTTCAGGAAGCCCAACGGAATTAGATACGTGTCATCTAATCCGACGGTTGGTAAATACAGGTATATCACATCAATGGCCGAGGATGATTCCGGAGCCCAGACTTGCATGGTAGATAAGACTCAAGCGCTTGGCGGAATCGGGTATGTGTCTTTCAATTTGACGATGGGAAATAAGAGTTGATTTCATCGACGGCTGGAGATGGCTCCGGAATGGAGACTTGCATGAAGGTTATGACCAGAGACCCCGGGCGGAATTTAATTATGTGGCACTTAATCTGACGGTTAAAAATCAAAGGCGATGTGGATCAATGGTTACAAATGAATCCGGAGTGTGGAAACGCACGGCATATAGAGGTAGAAGGTGGTTGCAGAATATAAACCGCTGTCCACGCGTCGAATTGTGACATACTCCGGAGGCTAGAGTGGTTTCGTGTAAACCGCCGAGGGAGCGCTCCGGAGTGGGGCCTTATAAAAGGAAGGTTGACTTGTCTGGTGGGTATTATGTTGATTGGCTCCGGCGGGTGAAAAGGACATGTGGGTTCGTCAACCTGTGACTATCATTTTCAAGCATACCACCACGTATAACAGGTAAGGCCTAAGCTCTCGTAATCCATCCGTCTATTTGTTGTTTATCGAATGAATTATGGATAAAGAGGAGGAATTACAGACTAGTCATGTTATAGATGACAGAGAGGAATATTTCGTCGACAGAGATAGGGGCGTATGTGACCCCTTCCTATCTGTTTGTAGCGTGTCTGTTAGCAAGGAAAGATTGTGGTATTACAATTCGCAGGGGAATGACGTATTGAATGTATGCAAATCCTTTCTGTATTACTTCACCCTTGAGAAAACCCTCCATTTCCCGGAATTTGCAGAGTGGTGTGCCATTAACTATTCCTCGTTTCAGAGAATTGTCGTCAGTCAGTCCACGTCCCGAATTCTTTGTAAATTCAATGCTACAGTCATCCGTGAGAACCTCAGTTTACCTGAAAATTACCCGGATATTCGTGAGATAGTAAATGAGTCAATCCTTGCCTAATTTTACAATAAGTGTGAGAATGAAACCCGTTGCCAGTTCCTGTCAAATGTTCTAAAAGATGGTCAATCGTTAGATGGATTTTTCTTGCCATACCCTGTACATATTTTTAAGAGTGAAGTCCAATTAGTTATTTCTTTGGTTTGTCAAATATTAGGTCTGGATGACGATTGCTGAGTGGGCGAGGTCATCCTTGCGTTTTTATTGAGAATAAGTTCCTTAGGCTCTGAGTCTCAGTCAATTCAAGTTTTTAGTCTAGATGAATACCTGGCTGAAGCAATCCACCTTCAGCTAAGCGAGTTTCCAAAGGTTCGGTTTTTTAGATTTCAGACCTACTTGTTCAATATGATGTTATGCTCCAATGTCACCGAACTCTAGTTTTTAAATACTGTCTGTTCTTCTGATTTTCCAAAGCAAATCAACATGTTCGAATATGCCAATTTGATTATGTCGGAAGTGTATAAAATTTTATTTGACGAAGAATTGCCTCGTGTTTTGGACGAGATGAAGTGTTTGATGCAGTCCTCACTCGAGGACCGAATTGGAGATTGGTTCCTTCATAAAGACTCCACTGTGTTAAGGATATATGGATTTACAGGACATCCTTACAAGTCACCTACTTTCTTAACCCCAAGGATTTTTGCTCTGGAATTCATGAGACAAAGGCTACATTTTGAAGAGGAGCATTTTGGGGCTTTCAAAAAGTCTTCAAATGTTAAATTCCCCCTGAATCCAGATCAAAAAGCTTCAAACAGATATTGTCAGTTCAGATAACACCCAGGCAGTCAGGAGAATGTTAGAAGAAAAAGACAACGCTCTCCAAGTGTTGAGGAAGAAATTGAAAATCCCAGTTTCTGAGCATGTTCATTCCTCTGAGCTACTGGCTCTGCAAGAAGAAAAAGACAAGGTCCATCAAGAAATGATGGAGTATAAAGGAGAGTTGTTGAGTTGCAGGAAGAAAAGGACAAATGGGAAGGCGAAAGAAATGAACTGTTATCTCAGATTTCCTTGATGAAAAAGGATCAAATTGATGAAAAGGAGATTATGGAGGAGCTAATGAGTCAGACTCCCACAAGTGAAGACTTGTCCATTGTGAATATCGAGAAACCGTTGAATGATTTTTCTGCGGATGATCTTTTGGTGCCCATGTCCCAAGTTAGTCTCAAAGATGAAGAAATCAAATAACTAAAGACACAGAATGCAAAGATCAAATCTGAACTGGCCAAAGTGAATGAAAACAAAAACAAAATATTACAAGATAGAAACCAGTTGCAGAAAAAGTTCAATGAATTGAAGGAGAAAAGCATTGGTAAAGGTCCCTTGCAAGGAGAAAAACACATTATTTGGGACACATTATCTATTGAGATTACCAGATTCAGGTATTATCTGAATTTCATTGACGATCAAAATACTTTGATCAATTTGGCCCATCAAAGATTAAAGCTAGTGAATGAACACATGGGAAAAAGACCTCTCACCATAGCTCAAAATGCGCTGAACTTTTTAAACTCATTGACTTATCAAAAGTTACATGATTTAGGGATAAAAGACAGGATATCCATAGTGTTGTGGGCTAAGAAATTTATTCACAAACATCATTTAATGAAGACGGTCCAGGAAAGAACAGATGAAATGGTTACACAGGTCAATAACTTCAAGCAGGAGTTCAAGGAGCTTTTTGAGGACGGCCTACCTTCTTTCAGGGACGAGGAGGGACGGATGTTATCTCAGGAGCATTATCACAGCTTGCTAGTTCAGAATCACATGGACCACTATAAATTCGATGACCTGGAAAAGAGCCTAATAGGAAAAACTATTGTGGATAAATTAACAGAAGATTTCGAAGTTCTACGGAAGTTCGCAATTATCAGAAGTAGATTGCCCAAGATGTCCTATGAAGCGTACATGGAGCTTGAAGTATCAATCTGAGAGATGATAGAGTGTGACACCCCAAACCCAGAACAGTGGAAAGCTGTGGAGAGATTCGGAAAAAAAAATACATCTTGCATGCATAGAGACAGGTGTTATATGACATGGAGCTGACTGGATGAAGACATGGAGCTGTCTGGATGAAGACATTTTACCAAGTTGATTTTACTTTATGATCTGTTAGGATTGGAGCAGTAAGTTATTCCTAGATGTTAGGGATTCAGTTACAAAGCTCTAAATTAAGCCGATCATTCAGTTGTAAATCTTCTTGGAAGATCTATTATTTTTTGTATATATTTGCATCTTTTTATGAGATGGGGTTTGGAACCCATCGTGTTGTGGAATAATTTTGGAGAACATATCTATTTTTGAATAACAAAGTGAATGCATGAAGGTTGTCAGAGATTCCTGTATCATTGATATTACAGTCTGTGTTTCTTTCTTTATGTGATTGTGTTTTCCCAGTGTAACACTTCATTTTGTTTCTTCTTCGTATATGAAATACAGCGTTGGGTGATTGGAATTCATATGCTTATGCTCTAGTCATCATTTCAGATATTTTATGCATTTTCTGCTAAAGTGGACATAGAATTCATCTTTGATGCTCTGTGTTAATGGACTGTTTCCTCATCTCTTCTGTCTCACCTGGATTAAATTGAACGACTGTGATGATGTGATTATCTTTCCTTTGATGAAACTCATGTATATGTATTTGTGATATCTTTATATGTATGTGACTCCATGCCCAATGGTTATGTGATTGTTTCAGCCATACATACAAATCTTTAAATGTTGTTTTATATCTGGTCCTGTTAAATTTTCATTGAGAGATCCCTCTCTAGAAGAAAATACCAATTTCTTTCTAAAGTGGTTTTTGATGTTACCTTAGAGTTTACCTTTTTACAACCTGGGTACATTCTGAGTGATAACACACAGGAGGTAGAAAAAAATATTAACAACATACTAGGCTCTTCACCAGTTCGTTCCACATTCCTTCCTGTGGGATATCGTTCACTAGACAATTCTATGAGACCCATTGAACCAATTATAGATCGTCCATTAACAACCCACAACCCATGTCAAATTTCCACCCCTCTCACCTCTTATGTTATGTCTAATCCAAATCCACCCAGATCTTTTGCATCTGGGGCCCAACCTTCAATTCCTGTGTCTTCATTACCTTTGAATGCTGGGGGGCAACCCCCAGCACGACCTACGTTATCTGATCCCAGAGTTGTACCTAGTCAAGAGCAGACCTCTAACATAGAAACATCTACATTTTTTATCCCTGCCACCCACACTAATGTGGTAAATCCCCCATCTAGTTCAGGTCATCCCTTGGGAGCACAACCTGTGACCATTTAGTCTTCTAGTGGTTATGGTTATCAAATACCTGTAGGTAATCATCCATCTAATCCTCTTGTAATTCCATTCCTTGGAATCACTTTTACACCATGGGGGGAACCCAACTGGTCTTACATTCCAGCCATGGGAGGGATACCCATACATCTTGTGGGAGGTGTGGGAGGACCACCTTATGGAGGTCCTTCCCCTAGGGGACTTAATGGTCCTGGGGGGCCTGGCAGTCCTCCTCATGGTCCTAGCGGTCCTAGCGGTCCTGGGGGACCTAGTGGATTTCCTCCTTATGGCTCTGGAGGGTCTGGTGGCCCTCCACCTAATGGTTCCGGTGGCTCCAGAAGTTTCCCACCTGCTGGAGGTTCTAGAGGGTCTGGTGGTCCGCCTCCTGGTGGTCCTGGTGGTCCCGATGGCTCTGGTGGTCCTCCTCCTGGAGGCCCTGGTGGTCCTAATGGTCCTAATTCTGGAAATCACCCCCCCATGGGCAGATTTGCTGGTAGTTCTTCCTCACAACAACCTGTTTTTCAGTCAACCTATGGCCCTACTGGTAATTTTATGCCATATCAATATTACCAGTATGTGCAGCCCAATAGACAGTTACCTTTCCTTGCAACTTTGGACTTGCCTGATTTGTCCAAGTTGATTAATGATCCCATTTGACACAATCCCTCATGGCCTCCCATTCAGGTAAAGTTACCATCAGACATTCAAAAATTCGATGGGAAGCAGGGTGAAGATCCGCGGAACCATGTCATGACTTTTCATTTGTGGTGTTCCTTGAACTCCCTCATGGATGATTCCATCTGGTTACGACTCTTTCAGTGAACTTTGACCTGTACGGCCACGAAGTGGTATATTGAACTCCCACAACATTCATTTGTGGATTTTGGCTCGTTGGCAACCGTGTTTCTTACGCACTTTCAACTCCCTATTCGTTATGAAATGGGCACCGATCTTTTAACGTCTCTGCGACAAAACACCTCCACCCACATTTCTGATCATATTCATGAGTGGAGAAGGCGAAGAAGGCTTATTAAGGCCCCTATTCCAGATGATAAGCCTCGAGATGTCTCTTATCCCTACTAATGTGGGTTGGTTGCGCTCAAGATCCCTCATCCTAGGATCTTAGAGGCCACCTCACCCACTAATTTATCAACCATCTCTATCCATTAAATCCCTATATATATGAGCTCATAGCCATGGTTGAGGAGAGAACATTGAAGGTATTGTTATGCTGTTGGACTGAGTCTTGGCCCAAGATCATTTGGAGATAGCATAGAGAGCTAGATTCGGAGCTTTTGGGGATGAATAGCTGGTTTCATGGAGATGCATGTCAACACTAAGGCTTGGTTGTAAACTTCTTCATATTTCTAATGCAAGTTGATTTTCTGTCCCATATATATTGTTGATGTTTTGATTTCAGATATATATTGCTAGATTCCTTAGTCACTAGCATAGATTAGTAGATCATATTCTGGTTTCTTTGATCTGTTTCGTGTTGAACTCTTTTGCAAGTACACAGGTGAACTATTAAGGCCTTGTATTCCAGATATCTATAGTGTCTAGGGGGAGTTATCAACCTCTGTGATCTATTTGTTCTGGATCTGAACCATTTAGACCAGCGGAACACCTTGCTGTCCGTAGGAGGTGAAATATTCCGATCAACAAATCTGGCGACTGTGCTGGGGAGTAGTTGTATTCAGTTGTTCTGATCGTCCTCAGTCTACAACGCTTGTCCAAATCCAGGCCCCGTTTTCTTCAACTCTTTACAGTCAGATCTAATTTTTGATTTGTATTATTCGAGTTTGAAATTTCCAGATCTGTTCAGATCTGAGTTATTTCGATTTTTTATGCTCTGTTACCATATTCAATTCGACAGTATCCATCTTGATCTAGTCTATTTTTTATCTGATCCATTGTTCTCTTTTTGTTTTGGCCATATACAGGGAACCGCAGCAATGCTTTGTGCGAGGAGCGGTGCCACCGTCTGAACACAGTGGACAGTAAGCAGTGCCACCACTTGTATCCGGTTAGCGAGGAGCGGTGCTACTTTGGAAATGCTCTTACGACATCTACAAAGTGTGGTACCAGGTAGGCATTAGTCGAAAACCCCTTTTTCCTCATTTTTCTTTGTAAAAATTTGGAATTTTGATTGCTTTCAGTTCTGTTATTAGGCTTGTGTTATTGAATCTGATGTGTGTGCCTTTCTACTTTGATCTGTTTCATGTTGAACTCTTTTGCAGGTACACAGGTGAACTATCAAGGCCTTGTATTCTAGATATCTACAACGTCTAGGGGGACTTATCAACCTCTGTGATCTATTTGTTCTGGATCTGAACCATTTAGACCAGCGGAACACCTTGCTGTCCGCAAGAGGTGAAATATTCTGATCAACAAGCTTCCAGAGGATTGGCCAACCTAACAGATTGGATAAAATTCCTATTCAACCACAGTTGGTGGTTGAACCTTTTGATAGATGGCCCTTAGATTTTTTTGGCCCTATCAACCCTCATTCTAGGCAGAAAGCCTACATCTTAGTTTGTACTGAATACATGACAAAATGGGTGGAAGTTGTGGATTTGGTGAAAGCCAATGACCAGGCTGTAATCGATTTCTTGTATGGACAAATATTTACTCATTTTTTAGTTCCCAAGGATGTGGTTACAGATGGAGGACCTCAGTTTGTGTTGCATAAATTTGAAGCTTTACTACAAAAGTACCATAGCCAACACCAGATAGCTTCACCATACCATCCCTAGGCCAATGGCTAGGTGGAAAGCACTAACAAAGTTATTGAAGCTATCCTTACCAAAATAGTTAGGATCCATCATAGAGACTGGAATGATAGAATTCTGGAATCATTGTGGGCATATCGTACTACTTGGTGCAATACTACAGGTTTCTCTCCTTATGACTTGGTCAAGGATAATTTTAGGGGCGAATTTTATCCCAGTGGGCTATTTTTCCATGTTTTTCTCCCAAAAAAGATTCACCATTTTGCATTTTTTGAAGCCCTATTTTGCCCAATTTTGATGGGGTAAAATTTTTTCACCCTAAAAATCGTCAAATTATTATATAAATGATATAAAATCCTTGGAAATGAAAATATTTTTTGAAAAATATCGCCAATCATTTGATAGTTGGCGTTTTAAGAATTGGTAATATTCACCAACATTTATACACTTTTAAATAAGTATGGTTCCTTAAAATCATCCCTGGACTTGGTGTATGGAAAAAGCTTTGTCTTCCCCATCGAATTCGAAATCAAGACCTTGAAGACAACTATGGAGGTAAACTTAGATGTGACTGAAGCCTAGAGGAGTATATTGAATCAATTGAATGAACTTGATGAGGAACGTTTAGCTACTGTGGATCAAACAATATTAATTCAGCAACAGAGATCCAACTAGCACGATCAATTCATCAAAAAGAAATTCTTCTACGAAGGAGACTGGGCATTATTATATGATTCAATATTCAAAAGGGACTTCAAAGATAAGTTACGTATAAGATGGTTGGGCCCATATCTGATAGAAATAGTATTTGACAATGGTATAGTCCACCTAGTCACCATTGATGAGAATCACACACCATTATTTGCTAATGTGGCACAGGCTACAACTGTACCACAAGCCCATTTCAAAGGACGTGTTCACCTCATAGATTGCAGCTGATCCAGAATACCAGTTAGAACAAGGGCAGGAATCTTTCTCTACCCCTGTCAATCTTTAGACAATCACTGTGATTCCCACATAAATTTTTGTACATAAATAAATTGATGTTTTTGTTTTTATTTTTCCTTTGCGCTTGATCCGTCTTTTTTTTTTTAAGAATATGTGCAGGCATGTACCTGAGGAGGAATGGTCATGATCGGGCCTAATGACCATGGGAGGCCTTTTGTAAATTCCTGCTTCAAAAGGAAACTCCTTGAATAAAAATAAACAATGAACAGTTAGTCGTAGCTGCAATTCCTATAAAAAAATTGCCTTTTTTCTGTTTTGCGTAGCTGCAACATCGTAAAACCTTGCCCATTTTTCTGTTTATTTGCAGCTGCAACACCATAAAAAATTCCCTTTTCTATTTCACGCAGCTACAACAGCATAAAACCTTGCCCATTTTTTCGTTTATTCGCAGCTGCAACACCGTAAAAAGTTTCCCTTTTTCTGTTCTGTGCAAATGCAACTACGTAAAATATCAGCCATTTTTCTGTCCCACGCACCTGTGACTCCATTTAAATTTTTCCCATTTTTACCTTTTCTGGCAACTGTGAATCCGTTTAAATTTTGCCCATTTTTACCTTTTCCGACGACTGCGACTCCGTTTCAATTTTTCCCATTTTTACCTTTTCTGGCGGCTGCGACTCTACCAAACTAGATGATTTTTTCTATGGATCACAGTTGTGACTCCCCCAATATTGGAATATCTTGCTACAATTTCGTGGTTGTGACTCCTCCAGATCTGGCCAGAATTCTCGCTGCCAGTAATTCCGACTTACTTCACAACTTTCATTATGTTCCCGTCAAGATTGACAAGATGGTTTTTGGTCCGCCTAGAGAAAATATCATGATAGCATGCTTGCAATAATGTTTAAATTTAAATGGCTGCATTTCACATGCTTTATTATTCTCAAAGGTCACGGTTCATAGCATATTTACGAAGGTATGGTTCTGATTATCTACTTGATTAAGCATTACCTAGATTTGACAGAGTTAATCATCCCTACCTTTTTAAGCCCATCATTACACCTGCATACGTTAACTATCAACTCGCACGAATTAATGGCTATTCAAGATTATCCTATAACCGCCACCCTTTCCTAATTTGGGACAAATTTTACCAAGAAGTCCATGCTCATGACTGTCTTAACTTTATGAATTTACGCAACTACAATCTCAGTTGTTCACGCATACTCTGTGCTTTAACCTCCATTGTCAGGACCTACAATTTGTTGGGATGATAAGGAATTCAGAAGGAAAATGAACTTTGGGTATCCCAGCTTGACATAAACCTCCAAATATGCGAGAATTGAGAAGAAATGCTGAAGTTTTCGCTATTTTTGAAGTTGCGGGCTTGACTAAATTTTTCCAATGCCTGGATGGGTTCCATCGAGAGACGGCTCTAAAATTCGATTTAAATCTTACAGAAACCCACTCAGAGGTTACGGGGTTACATATATAAATATCTGAAGCAATAGTGGCTAAAGTCACCACCCTTCCTCAGGTAGGAAGAGCTTGGTTTGGTCAAAGAACTCCCAATGTTTCCACCGTACAGGATTTTATGATAAAGGGGGAACAAATTCATCCGTCAAGGAAAGGAATAGCATTACAATCACTGCCTTGGCCATGGGATCAAGTAGCAGTCTTCCTCAAAAAGTATATCACCTGCGAAGGTAGGTATCATACTGTCTATTATTCTGAACTTCCTCTACTTTATCATTTACGCCATAGGGCCTTACTTAATATTCCATTTTATCTATTTAGGACCTACACCATATGGCAGGGTTTGTCAGAACATGCAAGCATCCAAACTCCTCCCTTACTCATCACGACCTAATCAAATTAATAATCTTAAGGGCCTTATCTCAGAAGAACCAAACTTGGGAACAATTCACAGGTCAAACTCAAATAGACCAGGAACCCATCCTTTTGGCTGGTGTTCCAATAGAAGAAGAATTGGAAGTACCTATACTCTTGGGGGATGTTTAAATCTGAGAGGAGCATGCAAATGTATAGTTGGTGGGAGATAAAGAACAATAGGAGGACCGGAGTCCCTCCAATTTAGTTGCGGGGGGGGGGGGGGGG
>LPNX011075637.1:235654-262941 GCA_001517045.1 Pseudotsuga menziesii
GCTCTGGAAGCAGAGGCTGAAGCTGGAGCAACATTATATGCTGCGACTGCTGAAGCCGAGGTTGTCAGAGCCACGATAACGAATAAATTGCAGAGGTATTGACCATTGAATATTCCCTTGAATGGGGGGGAACTCTAATTGAAGAAGAAAAGGAGGATGCTGAGATAGGAGACATCCCTTCCACATCAGCTGCAAATCTAGAGATTCCTGCACCATGAAATAAAAGAAGAAGATCAAAAGAGGAGGTGGAGTCACCACTGCCGATAAGAAGAAAAAGAACCAGTTCAGTCACAACAGTTGAAACAGCACGGGCAAGATGGGAAAACCTAGAACCATAGATTGAATTCCCCATTTTGAGACCCAAAGCAAATGATGCCCCATAGGAACTGGTTGCAAAGGAACCTCAAATCGAGGGACTTTTGCACAAAAATGGTCTACTAGAGGAAGAAGTATAGACACTTTGAAGAGAAATAGAAAACTAAAAGGAGGCATGCAGGAAGCAGGTAGAAAGGAATCTGCACACACTGGCTAAAGCTGTAGACCAATTAGAAGGATCTCCTCCTACTGAGGATGGTGAGGAGGTAGAGAGAGTGGTCTGCCCTGTGTGTGGGGAGATAATAAACCAATCAGGACACAAAGTCATAGTTCGTGCCTTTATGACACAACAACCCGTACCAGCAACTGTGGAAGAACAAGGACAAGAAACACCTATGCTGGAAGTGAGGGATGCAGAAGAAATGGGAATAGAAATGATCCCTGGTACAGAAAAGGGGGAAAATGAACAATTATAGTCACAACCGGCAAAAAAAATAGAAGTGCTCCTGGGACAATCTGATTGGAAGGACATTGAAGCTCCCCAAACACAACCTCAACAAATGGAAGCAGTAGACAGATAGGGTGCTAATACATAAGAACCAACATCCTCAAACATTCTTGTTGAAGTTTCCACCCAAATTAGGGTAGATGAACCAAAGATTGAAAATATTCTTGATCTTAATGAAGAAGTCTATGCTATGACTCCTGAACCATCTCGGGGCACATAATTAATAGAGATAGAACCTCAGCAGTAGGATAATGATGAATTTGACTAGGATGTTGTCACACAAGAACCAACATCTTCATAAATTTCTGCTGAGACTCTCATGCAACCAGAAGAAATCAATCCTGAGGTGGACATAATTCCTGATATGGATCTAGGAGAATATGAACAAATGCAATCAAAGTCCTTAGGGGATACTGAAATTCTCGAATAACAGCTTCATATTGTAGAGGACATGGAAGTAACTCAAGAACAACCCCAACAACATGAAGAAATATAAGGACATGGCTCTGATACACAAGAACCAGTAGCCTTGCATCTTCCTGTCAAAGATGTAGCTGAAAATTAGGCAGATGTGGAGATTGACATTCAAGAAGAGGTTGTAACACAAGAACCAACACCTTCACAATTGGCTGCTAAGGTTGCTGGAGGATAATTTCAAGAAGAGGGTGTTGTTACACAAGAACCAACATCCCCAGAAGTTATTTCAGAGGACCTATACAAGTTGAGGTTGCTGTAGGATAATTTCAAGGAGAGGATGTTGTTACACAAGAACCAGCATCCCCAGAAGTTATTGCAGGAGTACCCATACAGGTAGTGCATAATGTTCAAGTTGAAGCATCAAGTGGCAAGGTATGGACTCAATGTTCACAAAATTTTGTCAATCTGGATTCTGATAATGAAGATCATGTTGAAGTTGAAGGGATCTAGAGGATGACCAAAGAGCTCTCACTCCTAAGAATAGAAGTGAGGAAGTGGAAAATTCAGGTGGAGAGGTATCAAGAAGGAATGGTTCCCCTTGCTGAACATAGGAAGACCATCAGGTAATTGAGGGAAATATGGGCAGAAGAACTAATTTTCCAAAAATTTTGTTGGGAAGAGATACATAAAGAACTGAAGGAGCTAAAAAAGTTCAAATCCATGTAGGCGGAGAAAGACCAGCTATACGCTCTCTCCCAGGAACTGTTAGGTATCAGAGAACCATCCTCCTCTTACCCTGTGTTCTTATTTGAATAGTTCATTTGGTTTAAACTGAAGACTATAAGGGAAGCCTAGACCTTATGAAATAGCAACCTCAGCTAAATTTCTGAAAACATTTCTGGAAAGTGATTTTGTTGAGCAAAAGTTGCTTTGTGAGCTTTAGTTACATGAGATGGCTTGTCCCTTGGACCGCCATTCGAATCCTGCCCCTTTCTTAGGTAATCTTCAGCTGAGGGCTTTTTCCTCCTTTGTTAGCAATCGTTTTCAGTGGGAAAGATTCTTCCAAACTTTTTCTCATAATGAGTCCCACTCTAACCTTTGGGTTCGAAGTGAACCTCAATTCCCTCGTCTTCTCCTTGATCAGCAACAACGTAGGCTCACATGTCCCATCAAAACTCAGTAGATGGTGGAACTTCAAGAAAAATTTATCTCTACCTGTGTCATCCAGATTTCCAAGCATCAGCAACCGGCTTTGGAAGGAAGCCAGCATAGATGGTAGGCTGCCTCTTCAACCTTGAAGAATAGAGACCCCTACTGTTACAGGAATTTTAAACATGCACTTTCCAAGGTTGAGGGATATGTGGGTTGTATAAAGGAATGTGGAGTTAATTGGCTTGGAATCAAATTCAAATTCCCTCTCTTCTGGTGGCAAGCAAAGCCATACAGGGAATATTTCTCATTGACAAAGGAAGAAGAGAAGAGGTGTTGGAGATATTGGGTTGTCTATAATGTATTTTTGGAAGAACAGGGATCACCTGAACCCCCTTATAACTTTTCCTCTCTCCATGAATGAAGCACAATGCCAGATTCAGATTCAGACTAATGGAGGTTGTTGCATAAGGACATGCAACAGGACAGTTGGGGGAAGATGTTGGGCCTAGAAATGACCCCTTTTTTACCACATTTACCTACCCCTTTTTGCCTTATCTTACTCCATTATATGCACCAAACATATGTTTTCCTTTACTTGATCCCTCAATCCATATAGGTATGGTTAATTATTTTTTAATCTTATTAATACTTATGATTGTTGTAATTAGGACTCTATATCTTGGATTATGCTAACATATGGTGACTTTATAAAGATAGTTCGAGATGTAAAGGATACAGATGTAGCAGGATGAACGAGTCAAGAGAGATATGGACATTCATTGTTAATTTGATCGCCACAGATTCCATCTCTGTACAAGGGACAAAGTCAAAGGTTACCATTCCACGCAAGCTGTACAAGGGTGGCTGCAACATACTTGGCTGCAACAACGTATCGTTGCTCGAGGGTAGCTGCAACCAACGGAGCATCTTCTAGATTGATCTGGTTATCTCATTGTTGGCTTGAGTAACAGACTTCCTATATTTTCTGCTTCTGTCTTGCCCATAGCTGTAACAACGTATCATAAATGGGGCAGCCTGAAGATCATAGATCTTCATGGATGCCTGATATCAGTGGGTAGAAGTTATGATTGTGAATATATAAATATTGGAAACTATTCCAATCCAGGGGTTGGAAAATTATTAGTCTTATTGTATAAGCTATGAAAACAACTATTTCATCCTATCGTTTGATACAAGGAGTGTAATTCGTCAGATCTAAACGTTTAACTTGTATTAGTTTTCGGCGTCTCTGTTCGAAGGCTGGGCCCACCTTCCTGCAGAGATTGCCAAGTTAATTAGGCATCTAAGTTCTTCTATTGTGTGGTGTGAATGTTGTGGTAATTACATTCTTTTACAGTAGCTGCAATAGTAATGAACTTATTGTGTGCTTCTTTGAATGATCTGTATTTACATTTCTTGTAAGCTGCAATGGTGTGGTGTGACAGTCGACTGCGTAGGTTAATTTCCATTTATGCAATTATGTGGTAGATGTAACAGTCAAGCTCATCCCCAGTTCCTTTCCATTTACTTGTCTGGATTGGGTTAATTTAGTCAGATTGCAGTCATAGCTGTTGGTTCAATTCCTGTATTCTCAATTCTTAAATTAAAGATTGAAGCAATTAGTTTTGATGGATCTTTATATAGTCTGGTAAATCAGGATTTAACTTTATACAAAAGTAAGTTTAGATGGTTATTTCTTTTTTTTTCCATCCCTAGATTGGAGTTGTGGAAGGTCATTATAATTCTAAATTCTTAGGTAGATGATTTCAATTAGATTAATGATGGGAAGAGTTGGACTGAACAGATAAGTAGGGAAATTTATTCAGAGTATCATCTACTTAGTGTTTAAGCATATACAGTGCAAATTATATTTGAAATAAAATAATTCCCTGGGTTGAGAATTTATATTGAGCCTTCTGCATGTTATGTTTTAATTAAATAGCATATAGAGGTCCCAACAACTAGGTCATCATCACTAGTGCTATCTCAATTCTACTCGTCACAGGAATTTCTACAGAGCCAACCATTTTTCATGCTAGTTGTAGGCCTAGCCTTCATGTAGGTCTTCATCATCTTCAGCACTTATATCTAACCATGGAATGAACCATGTCAGAAAGGCCCACCCAACACTCACATCTAAACATGGGAGGAACACATCCAAGAACCATGTCAGAAAGGCATGCCCAACACTCACATCTGACCATGGGAGGAACATATCCAAAACCCATGTCAGAAAGGCCCAACACTCACATCCGACCTCATCTTGTCAGAAAGGATCTGCACTTACATCCAACCTCATCATGCCAAAAAGGCTCTGCACTTACATCTGACCTCATCATGTCAGAAAGGCTCTGTACTTACATTCGACCTCATCATGTCAAAAAGGATTTGCGCTTACATCCGACCTCATCATGTCAGAAATGCGCTGCACTTACATCCAACCTCATCATGTCAAAAAGGCTCTGCATTTACATCCGACCTCATCATGTCAGAAAGGATTTGCACTTACATCCGATCATGTGGGAACACAACCCTCAATCACATCAGAATGGCTCTGCACTGATCATGTGAGAACACATCCCATAATCATATCAGAATATCTCTGAACTGATCATGTGGTAACACAACCCACAATCACATCAGAGCATCTTTGCACTTATCTGATCATGTGGGAACATATCCCTCAATCACATCAGAATGGCTCTGCACTGATAATGTGGGAACACATCCCACAATCACATCAGAATATGTCTACATTGATCATGTGGTAACACAACCCACAATCACATTAGAGTATCTCTGCACTTACATCTGACCATGTGAAGCTCATCCTTCCACCATGTTAGAAAGGCCAATGGACACATCAATTCCCTTTGGAGGGAACCTCGATTTTGAGAACACCAAGATTCTCCCTGAAGTACTCAAACTTCATTCTGGCCATTTCTAGCATACAATCACATCAAGGATGATTACGTCCAAGGATAGCCTGTGAGGTAGCCAGGACCGATTACATCCGAGGACAACCTACAGGACTGATTACATCTGAGCAACCTACTAGCTTCACCAGGATTTATGCTCAGACAACCTATCTAACCAGCTATGATAGAAATCCCTCTTTCGAGAGATCTCAATCTGGATCACAAACTGGAGCTTCACTTCTCCTCTCTGCATCATACAAAAATTATAGTGATACTTGATCTCAATATGCTTTGACTTGTCATGGAACACTGGGCTCTCCGACAGCTTCACACAGCTCTGGTTGTCACAATATATACAAGTAGCATCCATCTCGAGATCAAATAAATCAGACAGTAGCTTTCTCAGCCACACCGCCTCACAACTAGCTGAACAAGCTGCAACATAGTCTGCTTCGGCTGCAACCAATGCCACACATGATTGCTTCCTGCTAAACCAGGTGATCACACCTGATCCCATACTAAATTAACACCCTTAAGTGCTCTTTCTATCAATGGCATTTCCTTCCCATTCCGAATCCACATAACTTTCCAGGTTAATCTTCTGATTCGCATCATACTTGAGCCCATAATAAATTGTACCCTTCAGGTACCTCACTGCATGCTTTGCAACCATCAGGTGAACATGTCTCAATGTGTTCATAGCAAAGCAAATATCTGGTCTTGTATTCGTCAGATAATTCAAGGAACAAATCATCTGACGATACATCGTGGCATTAACCGTCTCTGATGAAGCAACACTCAATAGATTTAGGTTCGATGCCATAGGTGTGGTCATGGCCTTGCAGTCCATCATCCTAAACCTCTTCAGGATATCTACTGCATACTTCCCTTGTCCCAGGGAGATTCCATCCACATTATACCATACCCCCATGCCTAGAAAGTAGTGCATCATATCCAAGTCCTTCATCTCGAACTCGGAAGCAGTTCTCCTTCTTGCAACTTTAATGTGTTCCTCTTTTCTTTTAGGAACAGGTCATCGACATATAAAAGGAGCATCACTAGTCTTCCACCTTCAACCTTGAATCGAAGGTTAGAATATGCTTTACTCTCTAAAAAATACTAGATCCATCAGTAAGTTGTCCATCCTGTCGTACCATGTCGAACCTCAGGATCTTCTACAGTCACTCCCTTTGAAGCAGAGCATCATTCTCCCTCTGCCTTTCATACTCTATGCATTGAAACATTATGTACCAGAGTGACAAGTAGCTTCCTCTACTACTAATATTCTATGTATCCATCTAGGGTCACTAGATACCAAGATCCTTTGTCTTGAACCTTTTCAAAAGTTCTTCTTGCACCCATCTGTGAGCTTTTCATCCTCTATAGGCTTTCATCTTCAACCTTGTAGAAAAGGTTAAGATATTCATCACTCTAGGTGATCTTCAAGCTCCTCATGTATGTGTTATCCCAAAGGTGTCTTTTGAGCTCGTACAAGGCCTTCTTTCATTTGCAGACATGATTTTTCCTGTCATGTGTGTTAACTTCTAGTGGCTGCAAATGTCTCTTCGTAGTCTATGCCTTATTTCCGTGAGAAGCCTCGTGCTACGAATGTTGCCTTATATCCCACGATGTTGCCATCTACTGTATGTTGGAACTACGAACTTCCCTTCAGGTGTTGATATTGCATGCTAGACATCATTCTTCTTGAACTGGTATTCTCCTTCCATTTCTTCTTGGCTACTTCTTCATAACTGGAAGGTTTTGCATCAATGATGTCGCTCAATAGTAACACATAATTGTATTCGTCATATTATTCTTCATTCTTGGATTATTTCTCGTATTGTCATCACTTGTTCTTCGGAATAAATCTCGTCCTTCTTTTCTTGTAGGTGATTGTACGCGATCTTTCCTACAAGTCAAATGCATTAGTTGTATGGTTAGAAACATTTCATAAGGCATATTCATAATGGAAAATTCTTATGTATAAATATATAATCATGCAACTATTTTAGCCAATACAACATTCATCCATATCTCATGGAAACTTTCTAGATGCCTTCCATATCTACCAAGACAACATTGAGATTGTGCACTTTTCCAATATGTCAGCAAAGAGGTTTCATTCTAGATAAGTAGCAATGGAGAGTTGTATAGCACCATGAGATGCTTACCCATCACATGCATATTAGTATTATACTGTCATTAATGCAAACATTGAATATAAACAAGTGCATAACAAAACAATATCATGAAATGACAATTGAATACTTATCTTTATTTGTTTCATGGGTAGACTCCTTATTTCAGCTTCATCATCTTCTTCATTCATAACAGCATCATTTCTTACCCAAATGATAAGATGGATAAGAGGTTCTTCAAGAGTTGAGTCCTTCGTATTCCTCATCACTTGAGGGATCTTCTTTGGATGGTGAGAGCTTGATCTTCAGTTGCTCCCATCTTCTTTTCTCTTATTATGAGTCGAGATTCTTCTTGTGTGTGCTCTTCTAAGAGTCTGCTGAAAGTAATCACTTCCTTCTGGCACACATTCCTCAAATGAATGAATCTCATGATCTTGGGAGGCCATTCAAGGTGGTTGTCACAACTTCTGCATTCTCCACTTCTTCTTATACCACTTCAAGTTGTTCTTTGATTTGAGATAAGGCTTGTAAAGTATGACTATATGGTCTCTGCATTATGGATCTTCACATTCTTCAACTGTTTTCTCAAAGTCATCTTCTGATTTATGTTCTTTCCTTCAAATAGCTTGGTCAAGGAATCAAAATCTCTTTCGATGTATTTAGGGAAGACACTTGTGGTATAAGGTGATCGGTTATTGAATCAACAATGATATTCTTGGCCTTGACCAAGTTCTTCTTGTGTAAGGATTTTAGCCTCATCTCCCTTTGGAACTGGAACCTCTCTACTTATGTAGGTTTACAATTCATTTCCTTCAAGAACTAGTGAGATCCTATACTTCCATGCTTGGAATTTGTCAGCCTCACCAAGATTCTAATCAAGTTGGTGTGATTAGTCATCTTGAAATGAGAACCTCAACTGTAAATAGCAAAAGATTAGATATTACCAATTTGAGATGTCCATCCTGGTTCTGGAGCTAGCTGATCTAGGGTTTGTCAGAGAAACCCTAATTTTCAAAACTTGGAATCTTTTAGATCTAATTCAATAGAAAGATATACCTCTTCAAGGCGAGCTATCCAATGTACTCCTTTTCTGAAAATAGTGGAGGGAAGTTCCCGGAACAGGAAGCCCTAGTTTTCCAATTTCTTCTACAGAAATGCCTGATACTGTTTCTGTGGTATCTCTGGAATTACTACTCCTATGTGTCTAAAATTTCATACTGAGGTAGCCTCGTCTATCCTCTGTACAACACCATAGGTGACTAGAATTGGTCACACCAATTGGGACTTATGAGAGTTTTCCCAAGGTGATTTGTTTCAATATTGTTCAGCACAGCGAAGTTGTACGAACTTCCCCATGTCACTGTTTCATATTCCAAGTATGGAACCTTTACCAAATAAATTACAGTCCGTTCCCTATCTGGAACATCTTGCAAAATTTCATTTGGATCTTTGTATCCCAAGATATTGCAATTCTCCCTAGGTGTCCTATTTAGGGATTAATCCTGGAAGAGGCTGGAACCCTAAATTGGAGGAGTCATATCTCACAGAATATAGACAATCCGAGGCTGAAACTTTTACACAGTGTACATCATGTATTTATCTTTGGACTATGAAAGTTTTGTCTCTTGATACTTCTCCAATCTCTAGATATAGAGAATGTACCAAAACTACCTGTTTTAGTATTTTAGGGTTTTTCAGGCTCGGGGTCAAACTAGGGTTTGAATTTCCCAGAGTTTTACCCAACCAAAAATCTCAACCCAGGTCTCTAAACTTTGATTTTGATGAGGAGATCAATCCTATGCCAGTCTCACTCAAAAATTCCTCTTCTGTAAAAAGACCTAATTTGCTGCAGCAAAAACTGAAAATGCCCGGAATAAAATTCTGCTTCGACAAAAAGATGTGCCCTTCAATGGAGGTTCAACCTAGCCTCCTTTTGCTGATGGATTGTGGAGAGAGACCCAAAAAATAAGAAGCCCTAGCTTTTGCAGCTGCACCATGTCTTCTTCTCAGGTTAGCTCTAATACCATGTTAGATTTTTATCATTTAAGCAATATGTTCTAGGATCTTATCTGAGAGAATAACATGCACAACAAAAATTACATGAGACAAGAAACAAATAATTTTCCTCGAGGAAACCATAAAGGAGAAAACCCTGCAGCTTCCACAGAGATAGAATGAGCACCAATGGTAGCAGTAAAACCCAAAGATAGAAAAGATGATCTCCAACAGCTGTTCTCTCTCTCTCTCTCACTTGAGAGAGCTTCTCCTCTCTCACTCATGCTCCCCAGTGAGTGAGTGTGTGTGTGATAAATAGAGAGCCTCACTCTCTATTTATATTCTTTCATTCACTTAATTTCTACTCCAACAAGTCGACCTCACTTAACAATTATTTACCAGGGCCGACTTCTCTAGGAGATTCTAATAACCCTAGTACCCCACAACTATGGGGACTTTTCCCTCCAATCAACAAGAAGGGTTAACCTTAACTCAATTGTGGGGACTATTGCCCAGAATTACAATGGGGGGTTAACCTCAATGACTTTACATGACTTGTTTACATTACAGATACTTCCCGATAGGAACATCGGGGTACATAAGATATACAAATGAATACATTCTGAAGGTACAAATATATCAACATCAAAGTCCCTAGTAAAAAAGTTGTTTTGCAAAAGAAGTTGCATCAACTTAGATGGATGATAATGACATATCGGCATATCATTTGAATGTCTATAATACTCTAGTAATTCAAATCACTTATGTTGGTATTACAATGGTGGAGAAGATAAATTCGTCACATTATTATGTTCTTTACTAGATTCCTTGGATAACTTGAATTAAAATAGGTAGTGCTAGTCAAACACCCTAAAGTTTGATGAAATAGTAGCATCCCTTCTATCAAAAGAAATGAGGTAGAAGACCATGGATATCCATAACATGGATGCCTTGTTTGTGAGACCCGAGAGAGAAATAAAAACAAGGCTTTAGGGGGGAGATCTAAATCTAAGGGTAGATCTAAATATCCAATATTTTTTTGAGGAAATGTTGGAAATGCAATAAAGTTGGGAACTATAAGAAGGATTGCATATCTAAAAATGTTGAAAAAGTGAAAGGATTTGATGATACTCCTTCCATAGAGGTGAATACATTACTAGAAGAAGGAGGGAATGCATGCCTAGCCTCGACAAGTACCCATTCATATTGTGATGTATGGTTGATTGACTCGGGTGCATATTTTCTTATGACTCCTCATAGGGAGTGCTTTTGTTAATATGAAAAATACAATGGAGGAGATGTTTTATTAGGATATTATTCAGCAACAAATCTCATCAGACATGGAAGAGTTAATTTGCAGCTCAAGGATAGAAATATTAGAAATATCCCTAGAGTACTACAAATTCCAAATCTAGTGAGAAACTTGAAATCCATAAAAAGGATGGGTGATGTAGGCATACATACTGAGTTTGAAAAAGGTACATGCAAAATCATTCAAGGGTCAATGGTATTAATGAGGGGAGTTTGAAATGGAACTATATTCAAACTATTGGGAAGCACAATCATCAATGGGTGTAGCAGTTATGGTGTGCACAAGGGAGGAGATAAAGAATACATAACCCATATTGTCTCTAGAGGAAAGACAATGCTATGGAATCAAATATTGGGGAATATTGCAGAGAAGGGCCCTTGTCCATTACAAGATAAAGGTATGGTTGAAGGTATGTTTGATTGCACACTAGATTTGTATTTCTATGAACATTTCATATATGGAAAACAAAATCAGGTAATATTTGCATATGGTGCTACAATATCAAAGATAATTTTAAAGTTATTTCATATTGATGTGTTTGGACTTATCCCTACTCAATCATTAAGTACTAGATATGTGTATTATGTTTCATTTTTATATGATTTCTTAAGGAACACATGGATTTATCTCCTTCGAAATAAACATGAAGTATTCACTAAATTAAAAGAATTTAAGACTCTTGTAGATAATCAAGTAGAAAAGAAAATAAAGGTGTTGAGGACAGATAATGGTGGGGAGTTCCATGATAATGAATTCGAGTAATTATGTAAGAAGTGCATAATAACAAGGCATAATACTATTCCATACACACCTCGTCAAAATGGAGTTGTATAAAGAATGAGTAATACATTGATGGAAAAGTCAATGAACATGCTCAATGGTGTCGAGATAGGACAAGAACTCTAAGAAGAGGTTGTGTATAGCGGCATGTTACTTGGTAAATTGATCACCCACATCAACATTGTTGACAAAAATCCACATGAGATGTGGACTACTAAGAAACCTCTATTAAAAAAATATGTTTTGTTGTTGTTGTTATTCTTATGTACATGTTTCAAAGGAAAAAAGGAGTAACCTAGATAATAAAGCTAAAAAATTGTATATTTATTGGTTATAAAGATGGTCTGAAATTTTTTAAACTTTGGAACCCTGTAACTATGAAGATTGTTTATGGCTGGGATGTTGTTTTAAAATAGGTTAAAGATGTTCCCAAATAGGAAGTCACTCCAATGGAAAAGGAACCAAATAAAATAGAGTTTAACTTAGAGGATGAGGAATCTAACTCGATATAAGAATGTGAATCAAAAGAAGAAGGACCTCATACCTTAGTTTTGAGGAGATCATCTACGGAAAGAAGGAAACCATAAAGATATTTCCATCCTGGTTTTTAGTCTTGTTTTGCTTTATCTATTACTGATGATGATCCTAGAAATGTGAAGGAAGCTATTGATTTAGAGGATAGTGATATTTGGAAGAAGGTCGTGGTTGAAGAAATGGATGCCTTGGGTAAAAATGAAGCTTGGTATATTTTTTAGTTACAAGCTAGAAGAAAAAGAATCGGTAGAAAATGATTGTTTAAGAAGAAGTCGAATGCAAAAGGTAAAGTGGAGAAGGACAAAGCCCGCTTAATAGAAATGGGATATTCCCAGATAGGCAATTGATTTTGATGAAATATTTTCTCTAGTTGCTAATTAATTTATATTAGACTCATTCTTTATGTTATTGTTTTTTATCCTGAAGTATTGCAGATGGATGTTAAGACAACATTCCTACATGGGGATCTTGAAGAAGAAATCTACGTCAAACAACTAGAATTGTTTATAGTAAAGGGAAGGAAATAATTTGTTTATAAGATAAAAGAAGTCCCTTAATGGTCTAGAGTAATGTCCAAGCATGTGGTACCAAAATTTTGACACATACATCCTTGGATTGGAGTTTGTGAAAAAAAAGGTTGAACACTGTGTATATTCCAAACAGGCTGGTGATCACTTCATTAATATAATACTATGTGTTGGTGGCATGTTGTTGATTGGAAACAATGTGAATGTCATAAGAGAGGTGAAATCATAGCTATCCTACAAATTTGACATGAAGGATATCAGCGTTCCAAACTTCATATTGGGAATGGAGATTAAAAGAGATCATGCTAGCATGAAACTCTGGTTGAATAAGATAAAATATATTCAGATGATACTATAAATATTTAGCATGCAAGAAAGTAATTCAGTCAGGGTACCTATTCCTATAGGTGAAATTTCTATGTAGTTCAGTGTCCCAAGACACAAGAAGAGGAAGGATACATGTCATGAGTTTCCTATGCTAGTGTGGTTGGTATCTTGACGTATGCAATTGTACATACCAAATCGTAAATTGCTCATGAAGTGGGAATTTTTAGTACATATATGTCAAAACCAAGGAAGGAGTAATGGACAACTATAAAGTGGGTATTCAAGTATTTGTGTGGCACCATAAATTATGCAATCTACTACTAAGGAAGACATGGAATAGTTAGAGAAATAGATGTACAAGTGTTCAACTATTTAACCTATTTGGAGGAGCTATCTGTTGAATGAGCAAGAGACAGGTTGTAGTTGCACTCTCAACTACAAAAGCTAAATACATGGCAACCACCCATGTAAGTAAAGAAGTTGTATGGATGTAGATATTGTGCTCAAGTACCATGCTTGTAAATAAAGCTATACGGTTAGATTATGACAGCCAAAGTGCAATATTTCTTGCAAACAGCCCTTCTTATCATGCTAAAAAAACATATGGATGTGCAATATCACTTTGTGAGAGATATGATTGAATTCAAGAAGGTGTTGTTGGAAAATGTTGACACCTTGAATAATGTTGTAGAGTCATTAATGATATTTTCAATACTAAGAAGTTCTCTTGGTATGGAGAATCTATGCGCATTGATTCCCTGAACATGTGATGTTATTAATACATGGCACATTCTTATTCAAAGAAAATAATAAGTGGGAGAATGTTAGGTATGTGTTATATTAATTGCATTAGGTGTTATGTGTTATATTCTTTGTGATAGTCCATTGTTGTTAGGGTTTTTTCTAAAAATAATATAATTGATCATGGTTAATGGATTGGGGTCTATATCTAACCCAATTTAATGGATTAGGTTTTGGATATTGTGGAATACAGAAATATTGTATTGTGAATGGTTAAGAAACACAATGAGAAAGATAGAGGTGCAGATCTAAGTTTGGTTGGTTTTTACCTTTAAGGGTTTCCAACGTAAATCTTTGTGTAATGTGTGTATTCCATTATGTAATATCTGTTTTTCTTAAGAATCTATATGCATTTTTTCTCTTCATAGGTTTAAAGCTTACAATGCTTGGTTATCTTTTAGTTTAGGAAATGAGCAGAGGGAGATTGTTTCATGGTGGTCAAATTATGGAAGTTCCATGCATCATTGAAAAGTGTTATTTTTCTTTAGTTGGTGTTGAAGAGGAGAGGCCTTACATGGGACCGAATTCAAAAAAAAAATAGTGTTTGAGTGTTTTCTTACTATGTAGACCCAATAAGGAATCGAATGATCATTTATTCCTCTCATGTCAATTTACGAGGAAGATTTGGCTTGAAATTGAACAACACCTTCAGGAAAATAATTTGTGGGATAGGAAATGTATAATAAATTGATTTGTTGGGGTTTTTAAGTGAAAGAAACTCAAATATTTCTATCCACTCCAATATTTGGTGTATTGGGGGATTTGGCCAACATATAATGCATTAATTTTCAAGGATAACAATGTTTATTGGGAGGCATTTCTTTCACTTAAGCATTATGGGAAACCTTGTAAGCATAAGATCGCAGGTTGTGAGATTGGCTATATATATTGACAAAGAGTTAATATGGAGTCCAAGTTTCTTCAATGGGACATGCTAAGGAGTCGAAAGGTGTGCAGTCTCAAATTATTTCTTCAATACTTAGAGAGTCACTACTTCACTAGAAAGGGGTGGTTGGGAGTTGTCACTAATAATCTTAGGGAGCTTAGTGATTTATTTCAAATATTAAAATTTTCTTCCTCTCAATGTATATCTCGCATGTACATATTCAACGAATCCTCCATGTTGATTGAACTAATGATAGGTGTTTCTCATGTTCATAACATTGAATTGCAACAACTGGTGAATCATTTGAAATAAGTCAGTCGATGTTTGAGGAGGGTGAAGTATACACATATATTCCATGATTTAAATACAATTTCAAATGTTATTTCAAAAGCAACATTACAGTTGGATATGGGGTGACTAATCTTAGCGGAGTATCAAGATGGAAATTTTATTTTTGATTGTAACATTGAGATGTATGGATAGGTTCTAGACAATTTTTTTTCTCCTTTTGTTTTTTTATGGGATTGAACTAGCATATAGTAAGGATGCCCTGCTAAGATTAGTATACTCTATGGGTTTCTATAAGGTTACTCAACTGGTAGTATTCTCTTTATTTACAGTTAACTAGAAACTTTTGGACAAATATGCCTCAACATCTAAAGATTGTGTTGTCAATTCTCCTTGAATAAAAAATATGTTTTTTCACACACACACACATAATTAGGTCCATGCATTATTCTCACTACAAAAAAGTGTAGGATTTTAACCAATAAGAATAGAAAATATATATATAATGAATTGAATTTTGAATATGAATGTTTCAATAAAAAACACCTTTTGTGAAGAGGTATCCTCGTGTATTATTTTTGAAACCAAAGTTTCGGACTACACCATAATTGAGTCCATCATCAGGGATGTTACTCAGAACAAGAGAAAGCATTGAAGGTTCACAAATTTTTTCCTTGTAATAATGAACTCTTTAATTTCTAAAAAACACCTTATCAACTCCATTATGTTAAGGAGAGATTATATTGGGCCAAGTTATAATATCAATAAATATTGCAAAACATTGAATTGTATGGGATTTAAGTGAAAATATTTGGGCAACATTGACAATTTTGCAATGACACGTGGTTAAATTTCTACATCTTATTTACGAGTACCTTAATTTTCAGTGTTAAGTTAAACAAAAAGTTAACAAAATCATTACTATGACTTGTCACTGCATTCTTCTAAATTATGACACTAGAAACAAACACATTAATATTATTAATGTGTTTAAATACATTGGTATACATATATTAGACACACACTATAGGAAAAACAAGATCTATGTGCCTAATATACGCCTATCAACATATTCAGACACATTAATAATAATAATGTGGTTGTTGCTAGTAATAGGTGGGCACGTACGCATTCCTCCAATATATTAATAAATTAATATTGTTTAATTATTTATCACATAATAATTAATTAAAAATAATATGATTTAGTAATCATATTATATTATAATATATTGATGAGATATATGAATATGTAATAATATTTCAAAATCATTTAAAAAATTTTAATACAAATTATTTTTAAATTAATTAAAAATAATATTATTTATTTTGGTTTTATAGCATCTCCCTCACTTGTGGGAGTGGTCTTTGGTCTAAGAAACCATGTCCTATGGGCATCTAAGCAATCAAAATCACTCAAGTATTGCACTTGACCTGGGCCACACCAACCCTCAACTAGTTGGATTTTGGGTGTCTCCTCCCAACTAGCTCGCCTCTTAGGGGAATTCAACGCATGTTATATTGCTAAAAACACCCACACCTTAACCAAATTAATAGCGAGAATTGACTAAAAAATAATATCATTAAATTATAATAATATGTTATAATTTTATTAATAAAATAATACTATTTTATTAATACTTTGGAGATGGATCGTGACACGGAGAGTTTTTTATGCACCTAGAGATATCTTCAAAGTATTAATAAACTAATATTATGAATTAATTATAATATAATAATTGATTAAAAAATAATATTATTGAATTATAACATTATATTATAATGTTATAATATAAAACTCAAAAAACTTTACGAATCACTAGGTATTAGAAATAACATTCAAAACCTTCTTACAACGAAAGAAGTTTTCTCGTTAGAGACATAAATTTTGGGGTTACGTGCCTAGATAATGGAAAAAAACAAAGACATTAAAGGTTACCAAGCATAATCTTAGAAATTGGGGTTATGTCCTCATATCGCACATCCACAAACTCTTCAATCTAGCAGTCAAGCAAGTTTTCCCTACACCTTGGACTCATAGCCTCGTTATTCCTATCTTTAAAAAAAGTGATAAAATAACCCCTCTAACTATTAGACCATTATGATTAGTCCTATTTTAGCTACGTTGTACGCTATTATCATAGAAAAGAAGATCAACGAATGGCTAGAAATGGAAGGTAAGTGAGATAAAGGCCAAGTTGGTCTTAGAAGACATCATTCAACCATAGACCACCTTGTTACGCTTAAGATCAATGTGGATGAGTGTTGTAATAATAAGCCTGACTTGTTTTGTTGCTTTGTGGACTTTAGAAAATCTTTTGATATAGTTCCTAGAAATAATATTTGGAGGAGGTTAGAGGATATTTAGGTTCCTTTTGATTTGAGTTCTGCCATGATAAGGCTTTACAAAAAGGTCAATTCCAATTTTAAGAACGCCAAGGGGTGACCTACATATGTAAACTATAATATCAGAGTTAAGCAAGGTTTTCCCCTCTCCCCCATCCTTTTCAACATTTACATCGATAAGCTAGAAGCTTGTTTAGAAGAATCAAGTTGTGCTGCCATGATATTAACTAGGATAGTTATCATGCTCCTTCTCTATGCTAATGATATTGTTCTTATGTAAAGGTGTCGCTTTGATCTTGATAAGAAACTAAGAATTCCCATAGATTTATGCTCTGATATGGGTATGACTATTAACACTAACAAGACAAAAGTTATGATTATAAAGTCCAAGAAATACACCTTCCCTAATTTTAGTTATGACAATAGAAAGTTAGAGGAAGTGAATTCTTACAAATATCTCAGTATTGATATTCATCACAAACCCAACTGGAACTATATCATCGAGAAAAGGATCAACGGACGGTGGAAATCTTATTTTGTCCTTGAAAACAATTGTAAATCAACCAACATTGTCATGTGGGATAAAAATAAGTTCCTCTTTGAAAATCCTGTCATTCTCATTAACTTATATAGTTGTAAAGTATAGGGTTGCAACATTTCTATAGAATCTTAGAGAAAGATCGAGCAAATTCAAAAGTGATTAATAACTTATAACGTCAAAATTAAAAGCAATATGCCTTACCCTATTTTCCTGATTGAAGTAGGTCTTTCCCCCATCGCGATTATGGCTATGATTAGGTACTTGATCTACAAACACAAGATAAATAGCATGGGAGACAAGATACTTCCTAAAATTGATTTAAAATCAAGTCAAATCCACTTGCGCCTGAAGCGAGGTTGGTGGAAAGATACCATGTCTTGTTTCAACCACCAGGGCATTGCCGAAAATGACACTTTATAAGATATCATTATTGTAAAAAATAATATTACATCTAGTTTAAAGAGAAAATGTGGTGTGGGAAAGAATTAGAGGTGAAAAGAAAATTAAGATACTATAAAGAGGTCATTAATCCTAATCTAGAAGCTCATAAATATCTCTCAATTTTAACTAGCTCAAAGAATAAAACTAATAAATCCAAGATAAGAACGAAATCTAATAGCTCCATAGCAAAACAAAACATTGGTAAATTCCTAAAACCCAATGGTCGTAAAGGATTTTCCATCTTTGTGGGTTTATGAGTGTTGAGGATGAAAATCACTTTCTCTTAGAGTGTCCCACTTACACCTACATTAGATATTAGTTTCATCATATTTGCTATAATACAAACCTTTCTAACCTTTTAACTTGTTAACCTTTCTCATCGACCAAAGTTGGTCTCAGGGGACTTTAATCATCATCGTCATCGTCATCATCCAAAAATAAATTATATAATCATCACATATATAGAAATATTAAAAATGTCAGTATTATAAAATTAAATAGTATTAATAAAATATTATTATTTAATTAATTAAAATATATCGATAGTATTAATAAAATAATATTTTTTAATTAGTTACGTTATAATAATTAATTAAAAATAATATCATATATATATGAAGAGATATTAATATTAAAAAATATTCCAATTTAATTAGAAGTATTAAAAAATATTTTATTTAATTATAATATAATAATTAATTAAAACATAATATCATTCAGCTATTATATTATATTATAATTTAGTTAAAAATAATAATACATTGATGCTACATAGGATATTAAAAATCAACTTATTAATGAAATAAAAATTAATTAATTAATTAATTATAATAATTATTTAAATAATAATATCATATAATGAAATTATTTTTTTATTAATTATATTATACTATTATACAAATATGGCATTTAATTAAAATATTATAACAAAACTAATAATAAATAAATTTATTTAATTCAAAATATTATTATTATTTATAATATTATAATATAGTATAAAATAATTATACTATAACATAATTGGGACTTTCAACTTCAACGAATTACGTCAATTACAATGATCTTTAATGATTATTTTCCTCAATGATTGTTTTGGGTTGTGGATATGTTCCTTAATAGTTTTGTTCGGTTATAACATTCATTTATAATTATGATGTATTGTGACATTTTGAAGGGTTGTTGAATTTTTACATTCCTCAATGGTTATGTCATACTGTGACATACTATTATCTAACTTTATATTAAATTGTTATTTTGCATGCATGCACTTTTTATGTCACATTGTGACGTCCATGTTTGATTATGTTTGAGTGTGATTCATCATGGTGTAATGCTATAAAGGAATGTTGTAGTCCAACATAAGTCTTGATGAACGTCATAATACAACATAACCCTTGATGAATGTTGCAATGTGACAAGGCCATTCAAAACATAGTTAAACCCAACCCTTGCAAAACCTTATAATGAATCTCATAATGTGAAAAAAACCATTAAGGAACTTGACCATAATGCAACATAACCATGGAGGAACGTCACAATCCAACATAAGCCTCGATGAATGTCATAATCCAACATAAGCCTTAATGAACGTCACAATGTGACAAAACCATATTATGCCGAAATGTGACAAACACTTTAATGAACATCACAATGTGATATTAAGGAACATAACCATAATGCAACATGACCATGGAGCAATGTTGCAATCCAACATAAGCCTTGAAGAATGTTGTAATCCAAAATAACCCTCGATGAATGTTGCAATGTGACAAAACCATTAAGGAATGTACCATTGAGGAATGTTGTAATCAAACATAAGCCTTAATGAATGTTGTAATGAGAAAAAACCATTAAGGATGTACCATTGAGGATCATCACAATCCAACATAAACCTCAATTAATGTTGTAAGCAAACATAACCCTTGATGAATATCACAATGCAACAAAACCATTAAGGATTGTACCATGGAGGAATGTCACAATCGAACATAATTCTCGATGAATGTTACAATACAATAAACCTTTATGAACATAAAAATGCGACAAACCATTAAAGAATGTACCCTAGAGAAATGCCACAATACAACATAAGCCTTGATGAATTTCACAATCCAATAAAGGATTTTATGAACATCGTAATCTAACATAACCTTATGACATAAAAACCTAAAGTTTGTGATTTTTATTATTTGATATAAACTAATTTTTTTTTAGCAAGATTAGTTAGAAAAAATTGGCCAACATCTAAGTTATTTTAAACCCAAGGAATCTTTTAAACAATTTAATGTTTAATCTATCACATTTATTTTTCCTTGCCAAAGTAGGGAATACTGGAAACAATCGGGTTTCAAAACCTGTGCAAAATGATGCACAATTTTTAATTCTTTGGTTTTAAAAGTAATTCAAAGGGTTGTCCTAAGTTCTAGTACCCTATTCTCTTATTATTGGATCTATCTATTCATTTTTGTTACAGTTGCTCACCTGAGAACTCTCACCTTCTTGCATGACAACATAACTTATTCATTGCAGTTGATGGAGTGGAGTAGTTGTAATGGATGCATTTTACAAACCTCCTATGTTGCATTCGATGCACTACATGTCAGGAGCGTGACAAGTTGCATGTCTCATGTGCTAGGAAAATGCATTATTAAGGAAGTGAAGCTTGCATTATGTTGTGGCGAGAGTTGCAGGATACATTGGATCAACTACCTCAAACCAGATCTAAAGCCAGGGTCTTTCTCACTATAAGAGTTGCAAGAACGAGATCAAATACCTCAAACCAAATCTAAAGAAAGGATCCTTCTCCCTATTATTATGTTATTGAGTTTTGTAGCCATGGTTCAACTCTGATTGAGTTATGCATCTAAGGTTCAACTCTTGTTGAGTTATGTGGCGAGGGTATGGCCCTTAACTTACTTTGAGCTCATAAATCATTTACAGTCTTGAATAATATATTCTTTTTATTAAAATACTAGGTTTGATTTCCTTACTCATGGATTTTCGTCCACTATTCATTGTATTACCAACTAGGTTCATTAGTGGAAAATTAGATAAAAGTATTCATCATATATTTTATAGCCATAAGGAGAGGATGAATAAATATTCTAGTTAATGTTGGCCATAATGAATCACAGGTTCAGTATATTGTAGAATTATTTAGTGATAAGGTTAATTTAAGTTTTAATACCAACCACGCAGTTTAATGTTTCAGTTAGAAGATAATGTAGGAATATCAATATACTTCTTTGAAATGGTAGTCATGCAAACTTTGCATTTTTCCCATTTTTTCAACTCTTGGTTTAGCCCTTTAGAAATTTGAGCATGCTTATATGTTATTTAATAAATTATACTATTGGTTCCTTTTTCAAGTCCTTAATATTGTAGGAGTTTGACAGGATCGACACTTAACCTTGGCCAGGTTTTAATTTCAAGCCTTCTCTCACTCTCGGTGATTTGTCATTTATTTATTATTAGACTTTTCCTACTAATGATTTAACCCTTAATTGAACAATAATACTAATATCCATTATTTTCCCTAGTTAGTGAATTAGTAAAAAATAAAACTTTATATTCAAACCAATAGATGTTCATTTTACAAGTTTTCTTTTGAAACCCTCAAAGGGTTCTTAGGTATTTATACTCAACTTGTATGACTCATTTTACTTTCACGGTTTCACGATCTCTTGATTTATTCTAATATTTGGTCCCTTAGTTCAACCTAGCTCTATTTGTATTCTTAGGTATTTATACTCAACTTGTATGACTCATTCTACTTTTATGGCCTCACAATCTCTTGATTTATTCTAAGATTTGGTCCCTTAGTTCAATTTGGTTGTGTTTGTAATATTTTGAAAAACTACTTCAATCCTTTTGTCTGTATGAGGATTGTTTTTTCTTTATTGTATCCACATTTATATGCATTCATCTTATTATATTTAGTAAAACTAGATATGGACTCATGTTAGCGTTGTTTTGGTTTATATTCTCTTTTTTTTAAATGTATATCTTCTCGCATAGAGGTTAAATATTTTTAGAATTTTTTCCTTAATAGCTCAAATCATAGGTAAAATTTCCAACATGTCTCGACCTATATTTCTATACACAAATAAGATAAATTCAAAGATGGCCATATTTTTTGTACATCGTACTCTAATTTTATAAACACTCTTTGTTTTCATGATTTCTTGAATACTCGTTGGAGCTTATATTGTTTGAATGTTAATAAATTACTAATTTTTTGATGGGTTCCTTGTGTAGATTTAGCAGTTAGAGATCAAAACTTTAATTGAAGACAATAATAACTAGAAAGCAATGCGCACCTTTCCTTCTTAAAATTCATCTACAATCGAACAAGTCTCTAAAAGTAACTGCATTCCCTCACGTATAGAAGAAACAATGTCGATGTAATGATAGTGCTCCAAACATTATACGACTTCCTTTTAGTTTTAGTTGTTTGACTCTGCAACTGTAGTTGTACTACCTTCACAGAGGGGACAAAGAACATGTTGTCCATTTCAACAAAGAAAAAGATTTATTAAACATTATCTATTTCCTATAGATCATATCTCAGTCATTGTTGAATATCTCTTTGGCCACTTGTAGAAGGAATTACATGCACTCATGAAAGTTTTCAAGCATGAAACATAACTAACTTTTTTTGGCTTAGATCATATCTCTATTGTGTTTCACCGACCTTGTTAGAAGCTCATATTTGCAATGATGTTGGAAAAATTCACAAGTTTCAAACATTATGTGTTAAAAAAGTATACAATATATGTAAGCATTTGTGTTCATAACAATTGTCTAGGTTCAACAATTATAATTTCCCTGTAAAATGAAAATGTGAAGATTTTGTAGTCACAATAAATAAGTTTACTCATTCATAATACTATAAAACTAACTCATACTAAGTGAACAAATTACATATGAGATTTCCTTGTGCATGCACATGTAGCTTACTTTCAAAGGAAGGTGTCATCTATTGTTTGCATATCTTTTCAAATTGTTAACACATCTCAAACACTGGAGATGCATGTGTATTCCAGTGTATTCCATATTTTCTTTTCTCCTAGTTGAAACTAATGTGTAAAATGGGTTGATAAAGTAAAAATCCTAAGGAAAACTTATCCCACCATGGGCTAATTAAATTAATGATGGAGGATGTTTTTTCAAAAGTAAACCGAATTTGGTATAAACTTGTGACAATTCTATTTCCCTAGAATGAACAACTCAATGACCCCTCCTAAAGAGGAAGAATAGAAGGAAGAAAAACATAATCCATAAGAAGAGTGCATAATCCATGGAAACAATTTGAGTTGAGGGTTCTTCAATAAAAGCAATAAATTGTGACCCTAAGAGCACTGATTTTCTAGTTTAATATTTTCCCATAGGAATATCTTTAGGAAGTAAGCGATAGAATTTTTGGAATATAACTCCTTATTCTGAAATTCCTAGGCATCACAAAACAATCTCAAGCCTAGTTGTATAACTTAATGAAGCAATGAGAAAACTAGAAGTTGTAGATATAGATGCCTTAGAAGATGCAATACTAAATTTGGATGATATTTAGGAGATTAGGATTGATTTTTTATGGGGCTATAGAACAAAAATTATGGAACTTCGAGTCAGTAGTTGATGTGGATACAATTGCTATAGAGGAAGCAGGGAAAACCTTTAAAAAGAAACCAAGAAAGAAGAAAGGTTTTATGTATGGTAAGTGCCATCCTCTGTCTTTTCCTTCAAGATATAAGTATTATTATCAATTGTTGATAAATCTTAAGAAGAAACTGAGAAAATCAAAGAAAATATGTGTGACATTAATCTTCACATAGGGATAATACAAATGGATAATATTTTCTTCACGTGAGGGTGTCCTGATGATATAATATGGAAATTTAAGATACAATTGAGGATATGGTTGATGATCTTATACTATTTTTATAGAAGAATTAGGTTTTGACATAATCCCAAATTATTGTTACAAAAGAAGAAAATATTACTATAAAATTTGCCTCAGAAGAAGAAATAATTATTATAGAACCTACCTTAGAAGAAGAAGAAGTGTTTGTCGCAAAAACTTCTTTGGGAGAGGAAAAGTTTTATATAAAACCTACCTCTAGGGAAGAAGAGTTGAAAATATAAAAAACATGGGTGGAAGGAGGAAACTTAGTAGATAATCTTGAGGTTGATCATTTGAGAAGTGAAGTTGCTAAATTGTATGCTAAGGTGGAATATTTTGAGAGATGGGTTATTCCTTTGACAAAACATTAAGAAATCATTAGTCATCTACAAGAGGTTGAAAAACTAAAAGACCAAGTAATGATTATTTAGAAATTAAGTACTAAGCTTCAATAGCTCAAGTGGGACAAGCAAAACCCTTATCATTTGGCTCATATAATGTAGGATTATCAATACCCATCCCTGGTGTACTCTATATACTTAAATAAGCGGTTGGATTCTTTTCAAATACAAGCTCTAGCAACTGGTAATTCATGTTATATCCTTTTATATGAGAAATTTATATAGCCATAATCTCATAGTGAGGAGGACTATATGAATTTATTGTGTGAATTATGCAAACATAATATATTGTTGGATTGTCAATATAAGTAGGATCCAAACCCTTTGTGGCTGATTTTCAGCTTCAGGGATTTGTCTCATTTATGAGGAACCAAATAAAATAGATTATTGCACTTTATTTCCTATAATTTATAGATTTAAATGAATACTTGTGGGTTAGGGAAGATCCACCTAATCCTTATGTTGATAATTGAAAAGCATAAATTATCTAACTAGCTAAGTTTTTCTCCACTCTCCAAGAAGCCTATAATTTTAGCTATTTCTAGTTGTGAAAATTGGATAGCGATGAATCGATTATAATTTCTACTATGCCTTAGGAGATGATGGGAGCAATTGATGTTTGACTAAAGGAGAGATGATCCTTTTTCTTACTCAGTGTTCAATGTTTCTTTGGATAGGTCCCAAATGTGTATAAAGGCATGTGGCACAAAATGGATAAGGTTAAGGTTTCATTTATTTACCTTATGGAGACCTTATGACATCAGAAGAAGATGTCTTTTAGGCCAATGTAAATCATATATTGGGATATTATACAAGGGAAGGACAAGGGAACCCTAGTTATAGGACCATTATTTATTATGAGTCCTTACCACATGATATATTAGACTCAAATGAATAAGCTCTAGAGATACACGATTGCATGAGGTAATGCAATGTCCTTGTTTGGTGGGAGATTATGGATCCTGGAATTATCATCTTTTTATCATAATCGATTTCCATTTTTTCCTATCTCTTGACTCTATATTGATCCTTTTTTTATGCTTGGAACCTAAATTAGGCACAAGGTATTTTTGCTTGTATTTCTTCATATTTCATTGGTTTTCTAAGTAAGAAGTGGGAGAAATGCATGCTAGTAATTGTATTTGGAATAGTAAGTTCATTGGGATTGCTACATATCCAATGTTGTAAATCTAGTGTTGTATATCCTTGTTGTGAACTTGTGATACAGAACCTTGCTTTGGATCCCATACTGCATATAATTGTTATGAATCTAGCATTTTAGATATTGTGTTGTAGATCTTTACTATGAATCCTATGTTTAAATTCCCATGCTACATATACCTCCTATAAATCCCACACTATGGGTCTCTGTGTTATAGATCCCCCCTTGTTTTGGTATGCTATGAAAGTGCATAACCAACTAGAGATATATTTCCACAAATTAAGGAGGAACACATATTTTGGATAGCTATTGTTGACCATGCACATAACACATAACCATATTTTCATTCCTTCCATTGAATTGGTTATGTAGTTATGATTGATATGATCTCCAAGATGGAATCATTAATATCGTTTTTCTATTATGGAATATTTTTTTTTTCTTTTATTGCAACCTCATGATAGATAAACTTGTGCAAGATAAGAAAGTGTAGCCTACATATACATTGCATGGTAACTCACAAGTCTTCAAGAACCCCGAGTTGATGAAATGATGTATACTATGTTTACTTACTTCTAGTATAAATTGGGAGAGTAATTAAATAGACCATCAATTACTTGCAACCATTGGAATGCATCCCACCTTCGAATGCATTGTAACATTCTAAATTTTCCACTATATTAATAAGATACCTAGGACCAACATGCATTAATATCGAATATAATTGTACGGGGTTTATAATTCCTTTCCATTATTACCAAAACATTTTCCATTAAATCCCATGTGATTCATCACCTATTTATTTGGTGTGTTTCAAAATTAAAGGACTTTGATGATTATGTTGATTAATAAATAACATGTAGTGAAGTGCTTACCATGCTTTCCTTTGTCATGAATTGTGTGTATTGAAAAAAAAAACCTTCTAATCATGGTAGATTCTCCTTCTTTGTTCTTCACCTCTTTAAGTGATTAGATGAAGATTGTTCAATAATGCATCCTTTACATTAATTCCTCTTTAAAGTTTCCTCGGGGTTTGGACATACCACTCCTCAAGGTGTCTATATTATGAAGGTAAGCTCTATTTTTCTCAAACAATGCTCCACATTCTTCTAGCTTTTCTATGGTCTTCCTAAGGGATTGTAATTGCACGTTAAGTTTCTTTTATAGTTCCTTGTTATTTTCCTCCAATTATTGGTTCATATTCCTTTGTGCTTGATTATCCCCTTGAATTTATTGAATGACTTCATGTAGCTTATATTCTTTCTTGTCTATTTACAACTTCCATGAATCTCAAAAAAACTACTTTGATACCAAAGTTTGATCCATATCTAGTGGGTGAGCCAAAATTGCGAAATTCATTAAAATATATTTAAATGGAAATCAAATTGAAATATTGAGAACCCTCTACTCAATTCATTATTAAAATTCCATATGCTAAGCTAGATCAACAGTATTTCATTTCAATTTCATAACAAAAGCATATAAACAGTATCACTGACAGAAACAGTATCACAAGAACAACACAGATTTATCCTGGGAAAACCCTAAAGGGAAAAACCCAACAAAAGCTTCCTCAATATAGATGCCCCAAAAAGATAAA
>LPNX011075637.1:272078-289984 GCA_001517045.1 Pseudotsuga menziesii
TTGCACCTCAAGATATTTGATCCATCTTGACGTTTAATAGAGCCTAGGATTTGGATCTACGCTCGTTGTGAATCATACAAATCAATAATATTCATTATTCTTTTTATATGAATAACACTATGATTCATGTTTCATTATTCTTTTTATTATTATTAATTTGTATATAAAATATAAAAATAATTTTTTTTATAAATTTTTTTTACATTAATGAAAATGTGTAAAATTTGTTTACATAGATTAATTATAAACAAATTTAAATTTAATCATAAAAATTAATAATTTGTTGAAATTAACATATGTATCAAGAGTCTCTCAAATATGTAACCCTACTCAAAGAGGCCGAAATGAAGAAAATGAAATTCATAACTCTCCACTATTGGTACCCAACTCGTTGACATAAACAAATTTACACCTTAAGCCCATTAAAATTCATGTTGACATAAACAAATTTACACCTTAAACCATTAAAATATTTACAAAAAGAGATTAAAGGAAAAAGTGGGGTTCAGTCAGTACGCTTGTTCTAATAATATACTATAAGCAATAAGCAGCTTGTGTTCTTGCTAGTAGTCTTCCTAGATTCACGCATAACTGGAGAACCTTCAACTCCCCATTTCCCGTACTTCGGGCAGGTGCAGACACTTCGGCATAAAGAGCAAGGAGGATTTCTTTAGAATAAATGTGAGGGCAACATACCTTTATAAGTAGCAAACATTTGTTTTTCGATTAAATCAAAACAACATTCAACCCATGTAAAAGGGAGATCTATTTCGTATAACGCGAAGGCTGTCCATGGATAGCAGTTAGAGGAATCAAATCGAATTGATTTGAATTGAGAAGTGCAGAGCAATAAGAGGAATCGAATTGAATTGAGAATGGAAGAGAGGAGTAGGTTAGCGATCCTGCAGGCCGTTAAGGCATTGAAAAAGCGGCATGCGTTGGAGGAAGGCGCCCATGCTCCTGCTATATCTGCTATTTCCAGAACCTTCGACTCGCAGGTACTCCCAAACATACACACCTCTCTCTTGGATTTGGATTTTTCCCTGACAGCGCCCCCCAGACTGGTGTAACATATGCCAGTTCTTCTTAGTACCCATATCAACTCATATAAGCTCTTAGCATATTGTGAAGGGTAGTTTTTAGACTGACTGTAACTTTAGCGCAATACATGCTTAGAGGAGTTGGCATTGGATTTCATGGAATAGGGCAATCTCCTCTCTCCTATGGTTCTCACATTGGGCATCCTCTACACAGGAAGAGGTTCATGATAACAAATATATTATTGGGTTCAGTGTATAAGGTCACAACAGTGGGATGTTGTAACATGGCCTGTACTTGGATTGATCATGAAAATATCAAGAGTAACATGCATATTTATTTCTTGTTTTTTATCTGTGGAACTGTAATTTTATCTCGCTATCAACCTACTGTTAACATTTGACCTGACAGTAGGAATTTATATATCGATGTTACAGAGTGAAATTAGATTACAAATGTGCAATTTTGGTATAACTATCAAGATAAACAATTCCATATGCAACCATTTTCCTTTTTCTCTTACAAAAATAGAGTATTATATTCACAAAATTTGTTGTTCAAAGGTCTCCGCCATACCTAGAAGGCCAGCTTTGATGTACATCTTTTGAGTCCCAGATCATTAGAGAGTCCCCAGGCATGTTTATACTATCGAAACGTTCTGGAAACTGTTAAACAAACTGAAAATCAAGTTTACAACAAAATACACACACAACAGTTTGCAACAAAATGCTCACATAACAAAACAAGAGTGAACATATTACAGGAATCCTATATGCAATATTCAAAGCAGACTCGTTAGGTACTAGGTACTTATCAAAGATATTGAGTCCCATCTCAATATTCTTCAAGGTGTAATTCAGCCAATTAATTCATTGAATGAATTAAAAAGTATGCAGAACAAAAACACATATTTATGGGCACTGGGAATGATACCTTCTATTTATGTCTGAGTTGAATAAACCATAAAATTTGGCTCTTCTGATCACTTCGAAGATTGATAGATCCATGTTTTAGTTGTTCAAGTCAGTCTGTTGCCGTAGGGTTCCCATTGGAACTGCCCCCTATCTCCCTGGAGTTTCTTACATCATAGGCCACAGGCTAAAAGCACTAACAGTAAAGGCATGATTCTAAAGACTGTAGTCATCTAAAATCTCTTCAGTATTTAGCATTAGGCGTTTGGAATGGACCCCACAGGACATGTTGTGGCATCAGAACGAATCTGTTGCTATAAATTTTCAGATCATTTTAGGATCAGACTGGTAAATGCAGAAGCTACAGCATATTTGTCTAAATTTCAGATCAGACATAAAGTACGAATAGAAGGTTCAGTAGTATGTGACTTTCCTAAACTATATAGACTGCCCATTGCAGAAAAAGTAAGTTTATGTCATGATACCCACAATCTCCTAGTTGACTGGGAAAGGCTGCATTAATGTAACTTCGTAAATCTATGTTACCTAGAATGGGGAATGGGTTTGGGATTTAGAAACAGTATCTCTTCCTAAATAACGCTTTCAAAATGTTAAGAAATGGGTGACCACCATATCTATATATAAATGTATTGATAGGAAAGAAAATCTCTACATATACAGTTTGCATATAGATGTATGGCTAGAAACATTATGTTTCAATTTTTAAGCTCCTCTATTTTTTTATTCATCTTTCTTCCAGTTTTAAGTTGTCAGAGACTCAGATCTACCCACATCTTATTTTTGAAAAATGTTTTGCAATTTGTTCCTTACTGGAATCTGTTGAGAAATATTCTAGAAACATTTGCCAGGCATTTTCATATAGTAGGCTTCTTGGAAATGTTTCTGTTAAATTGGTATAATATCCCTAGACACTGTTTTACGGGATAGTGGAAAATTACTCCCTAGGACATGCTAACTTATAACTATTGTTTAAATGTATTTTATAGGTGTTGTAAACCGTTTCTTGTAAATTCTTTATTTTAGACAAAATCTCATTGCTCCTGTTTTGCTGTATCCAAATTTGCATATAATGGTTCCTAAGATTGCAGGTTTACAAATAAGTAAAGGACAGGCAAATAGGAGGACCATAGAGCTAGAATTGTGCTATTAATTGACTCAAAAGATTGGATGTCAGATGTATTTATTTTGATCATATTCCTTGCAGTGTGAAGTTTGGAAGGAAAAGTCAGAAAATTTGGAGCTTGAGCTACAACAGTGCTACGAAGCACAGTCAAGGCTTTCTGAACAATTTGTGGAGGAAGCCACAGAATGTCGGAAGCTGAGGGCACAGAACCAAGAGAAAGATGTTCTGATCAATAGGCTTGACAGTGAACTTCATTCAGCTAGGTCCTGGTTATGCACGTATTATTGCTTTTTAATTCAAAGAGATCTACTAAAAGGCAGCTGTTTACCTTTTTCCTTAGTAATAATGGGAAGACAGGATGCATCTACTTTCAAGTTCCTTACATAACATAGCATTGCAGGGAAAGGGCCGAGCAATTAGAAGGAATGTTGGAAAAAAAATCAAGTGCCCTTGATCTTACTACATCAGAGAACCATGAACTTCGTAAGCAAGTGGCAGAGCTGTCAGCTAAATTAGGTAGCGTAACTGCAGAAAATAAGATGCTGATTGACAGGTGGATGTTGCATAAGATGCAAGAATCTGAGAAACTTAACGAGGTGAGAGCTTAACCCTTCTGAGAAACACATGAAGAACAAAAAAGAGCAGACTAGAACAAGTGTACTACTCATGCTAGAAATGCACACAGTTTTATACTGTAAGTTCTACAAGTGTACTATCTCTAGTTCTACAGGCTTTCTGGGTTTTATATTAATTGTTTGTTGATCGTTTAAATAAGAATTTTGATGTTTTGTATTGTGATTTTCAATTTATTGTACAAGAAACTGTGCACATTGTATGGTGGCCACCTATCATTCTTTGTAACAGCTTTAACAAGGCATTATGACTGCTCCTTGGATCAGTATGCTTTTGACTGGATGTAGTGAGATGTATTAGCTGAAACTGTCTACAACCTGTCTACAACCTGAGTCTTCTAGATCAGAGGATCTCAACAAAGATCTGTTCAAGAGTGGGCCAAGTATAACTAGTGCACATGATAATTAATGTCAAATTAAGATGCATGGCATTCTATGTTGCTCATTTTAGGTCCTGAGAGTCCCTTGAGAGCTGGTGGCGAAACCCTGTGTCTAGCTTTAACTAGTTAGACTTCATCAAACCTCTTCCCAACCATATGGAGTATCGTATGGCAATATACATAAGTGTCAAGCAAATATCGATAGCACCTTATGTATGACAAACACGTATGGCCTTAAGAGTATAAAGTTTTTACCTTGCAAGCTACAGAGGGATTGCACAGGCTAGTACCCTTTGGAACTCACCTATTAAAGTCCTAACTTAGGATTGGAAATTTTTTCTTAAGTTTTACTCTTGATACCCGGGCCTTTCTATTTGTAAAATTCTATTAAAACTTACATTTTCATGCATAAATGTGAAAGGACATCCATCACTGACTTGAGATTATCCAATATCAAATACCTATTCATTTTTAGTTCTCAAACAGACCTCTGATTGACATGGTGCTTCACACAGATGACAGTTTTAATGTTTGTCATAAAAACAAGGTTAGGTATTGACATATGGATGTGTTATGTGTCATCCTGGTCATGGATAGATCACCCAGGTTTGGGTCCCTAAGCAGTGACAACTGACCCTTGAAGACTCGCTCTTGCTATGGCTCCAGTGGGCTGGGCAAGAACTCACTTATATTTATTCATGATGGCTTGTGGCAAGCACCTCCCTTGACTGGCAAGAACCTATATTCTCTTGACGGAAAGCATCTACACCTTGATGGAAAGCAACAACAACTTGCCCACCACTGCGCCCCCCTGCTAAATTGCTGTATCCCATTTGAAATTATCCAATAGCAAATGCATATTAGTTTTTACTTCTCTAATGGAATTCTGATTGACATGGTGCTTCACACATGAAATAATGAAATATGTGCACACATACTTTACCAATTACCATTTATGATGTTTTCAACTCTCAATAACTGGTTTGGAACCTTGTGAAGCCCTTTAGAGAATAATCAGCATACCAGTGACATGCTTTAGATAAAATATTCAGCTAAGAACAGATCTAAATTTAGATTTAATGATTGTATTCCTCTAGCGCTTTAAGGATTGAAATTTGCTTTTACTAAACGTTGATTTAATCTATTGCACTTTGATTCTACTGCAAGGCCAAAACAAGTTGACAAATGGTCTAAAAGACCAGTGAGTTGACTCTAGGCTTTTGGGATCCCTCTTGGAGTAAATTTGGACAACAGTTTCTTTGAGCAAAATCAAATCTGCTACTTTGAAACGCATAGAGTTTAATTTGAAATTATATTCAGTGTCCCAAATACGTTCTGATTACTACCAAACCTAGCCTCCTTCTCTAATAATACCCAAGAGATATACCTTTACAAGCTGTGAGAGTGAGTAGGACACGTATCTGGTGAATACCTTGATGTTTCTAGCCTTGGCACATTTATGGCAACAAATGCTAAATATGGTGAAATGGACTGAATACCTTGATGTTTCTAGCCATAGCACGTTTATGGCAACAAATGCTAATATATGGTGAAATGGACTCTTATGGATAAAAGATTCAATGCTATGGTTTGTAATTTAGAAGTTAGAACACTGCTAATTATTTTCTTACCCTAGGGTATTAGTGAAAGGTAAATTATCCCACAGATTGAAAGTAGACAAAAATGGAAAGCAAGCAGCAAAACAAAAAGAGAGCATAACGTTCAAATTGAACTCTAATTTTATGGCAAGAAAGGAAAGAAATATTAAGAAAATGGCATATCAACCATAAAACCGTTGGAAAGAGAAGTAAACATTCACCAACGATGAGTGAATGCACCTGGAATGAAGAAAAACTGGTATCCTCTGGTATAAAGGGCGAGGAGATTCTAAACATGTTTCAGGTGGAAATTATTTTGGGGACTCTAGAATTTTCCCTAAATTCATGTTATGGGATCTGCCTATGCAGGATCCAAGACCTGGATCTGGTAGGATCTGTCCAGGATCCTCTCAGGGTCCTAAAACCCCAACATTGCCAATAAAAGAGCTGCTTCCACCATTCTAAAACACAAATTTATGTTTTTGTAACTGTCTGAATTTTTGGGTTTAAGAGAGTGATTGGAACATAATATATTCAGAGAACTGAATTTCCTATGATTCTGGTTCATGATTTTTTAAACTATATATGTCATTTCCCTCTAAATAGTCAGCAGATCCGAATCTGGATTCATGTCTGTTTCCATGGAACTTAACCCTAGTTTGAATGATTCTGGGTCCTTAATCAGCCTATCTATGCAGGGGAATCCATGGTTGGGTAAGTTTTCTAAATATCAATCTTAGCTGTTTTTTTTTTAATTTGCCCGCTAGTTTGTGCAACGTATCTTATTTTCCTTCTTTCCCCCCTCGTGATTTTTTACTTTGGTGATTATAGTTCAGTTGTTGAAAGTGTGTTTTTTTATTTGCTTTGTAATATTCTATTTGAAGAATCGAAATATGAATTTGCAATCCATGTAGAAATATGAATTGAACTTCGTTTTAAATTTTAATATTTCATGTGAAAACTCTTTCTTTTTAAACACCTTTGTTCTCTGAACCTATGTAAAGTTGACATTTCATGTATAAGATCAGAGTTGGTTATCAATGGACTATTTAAGCTCATAAGAAATTGGTCATTAGTCCATGAGAAATTGGTCATTAATGAATGCTCATGGAAATAGTAAATGCTTTGAGTATTCATAATGAATGATGATCATCGAAATAGTAAACAGTAAATGCTTTGAGTATTCTTGAAAAAATGGACGATTGGTCATTAATAAATATACTGATAGAAGATGGGTCATAGTAAATGCTTTGAGTATTCTTTAAAAAATGGACATTTCAGGGATATATATTTTGTGCTAGTTCCAGGAAAGAGCAATTCAATCTCAATTGTGACGTAAATTCAGCAAGACATAGTTAAAAAATACAAAGGGACTTAAAACTAGTTTTTTCTGAACAAATAAAAGGAGAAAGTTGATGTAATTGGAGCCTATGCCCCACAATTGTCAATAACTAGTTTCTGAGGATTAACAAGTGGTGTTATGTTCAGGCTAATGTAATGTATGAAGAGATGATGGATCGTTTCAAAGCTAACAGCATAGAAGAATCAGCACGGAAGCTGGTGGATGGCGTAGTTAGACAAAGTAAGTCAGGGTTTGAGAACTATGAGCAATCAAGTATTCCATCTACTGTAAGACATACAATCCATGCTCATGAAGGTGGCTGCCTTTCCTTACTCTTTGAACACAATAATGATCGGCTAATCTCTGGTGGACAAGACATGCTTGTAAAGATTTGGGATGTTAACTACGGCACCTTGGTAGGTACATTAAACGGTTGCCTAGGCTCTGTTCTGGACATTGCTGTTTCTGGCGATAATAAATTTGTTATTGGAGCTGGCAGCGATCATAAATTGTATCTCTGGGATTTGCAGTCTAGTCGAATGCGTTATACTTTAACAGGCCATATAGATAAGGTTTGTGCTACTGATATTAACAAAATGTCAAATATGCAAGCTGTGAGTGCTGCTTATGACCGAACCATCAAGGTTTGGGACCTTCACAAAGGGTACGTGGTGAACACCATTTCCTGCCCCAGCATCTGCAATGCCGTGTCTCTCGGTGCAGATGGGAAACACATATACTCGGGACACACTGATGGAAATATTCGCTGCTGGGACACACGAACAACTGGAAAATCAGTTAATGAAGTAGCTGCTCATTCTTCCGGTATAACCTCGATTTCTGTGTCACGCAATGGCAATGTTATTCTCACTAGTGGCAGGGACAACTTGCATAATCTGTTTGATGTGCGCTCAATGGAAGTCTGTGCAACTTTTAGAGCACTAGGCCACAAAGTGGCCAGTAGTTGGAGTCGTTCATGTATTAGTGCCGATGAGAACCATGTTACAGCAGGTTCTGCAGATGGCACAGTGTATATTTGGTCCAAGAGTTCAGCTGCTCCCGTTAGTGCTATGAAAGGACACGGTGCTCCCGTTATTTCATGTGCATGGAGTAGCATTGGGAAGCCATTGGCTTCTGCTGATAAGAATGGATATCTGCACATATGGTCCTAGTTGGACATTTTAAAGAATTGTCATTAGGCTTTCAACCTGTAGGTAAATGACACACACATGATGTATTTTTAATTAAAAATCTGTTAACGGATAAATCAATCATTGCAGTATAAATTCTTAAGAGTGTGTCTAGCATGTCCCCAAGCGCCAAGCGACTGAGGAAAGAGAAAGGTACCAATGGTTTAAAGATGGTTTCAATGTAAATGTATATGTATATGTATATATAATTATAATAAATAGAAGATCAATTTATTGAGGATGGTGTATTTGGGATACTTGTATTGATAATTATGGAATCAGGTGCGTACTTTATATGTTCAAATAAAATTTATCATACAAATATAAATGGTGCATTACAAGTTGTAGCTTCCATGCAATAAGAAAGACTTGGTCATGCTTTAGCATAATATGTCTAGTTTTTTAGTAGATAATTTTCTATGAAGCTACAACATCTATATATTAGTAATCGTCTTTTATTTGTTGCAGTGGCATAGTTCCATCAATACAATTATAACAAAATTAATGTTTAAGTAGCAATGCAATGCATATCTATTTACCAGCTAAAGGAAGTCAATCTTTTGACATAAGTTCCTTCATATGTTTTGATCAACGTCAACAACTTAGTGGTGTATCTTCCATGTGTTGTGAGTGTATATGGCATGATTTCCTAATTTTAGTGTCCAAGCAAATAGATTTTCATGTGTTATATATACAGGTAGTTTGTGTGCATGTCGTTTTCCATGGCATTCTGCATAAGTAAAAGAAAAACAATTTCATGAGAGATTGAATACCTTCATGGAAAGAAAGATCACATCAAAACATAATTACAAGATATCTGAACATGGATGCAATTATAGAATGACTAGACAAAGAACAACAAAGTTTTGTAGAAAAAATATTGGTAACGAAACAATATTTAGTTAGAGTTGTTGAAATCCAATATCAAGGCAAAACAATTAAAGAATGTTGATTAGGTTAGACATGAACAAAATAACAAATAGTGAAAAATAGTCTATTCTACTATATGGGATGAATTGTGTTGGTGTATTTGAAACGACATTCCATACACCTCTTGTAGCATCTTAGAATTACTTTCTCATCTCTCGGTCTCTTTATAAACATTGGCAAGGAAGCGTAATGAAGTTAGCATTATAATTTTTTGAGCATAATATCAAGGGTGATGTTGAGCATGCCTTCATTTCTTTGCCTCCGCCTCAAATGCATCATTGGGAAGTTCACCAACTTGATGTTGCCCATGACTCCATTTCCTTATGTCCACCACAGACATATTTTTGAGTGTGACACTTCCTACCATCATCTTAATAATTGACTCTCTCATATCAAGATAACTATCTCTTCAATGTTGTCAACAAAACAAAGTAGACCTAGGCACCCAATGGGCACTTCCAAATTTCCCATTATCACAATTTCTCTACAATCTACCACTAATAATTCAAATGGTGCAGTCTTTAGAATTTTTTCAAGGTAAGCATATAAATCTATTGGAAAGTTAAAATTAGATGTAAAAATATTTTTTCATCAACCCTTTGACTTTGGTCTTTCTAAATACAAAGGAGGCCCATATACTACCACATGTGGGTTTTGTTGTAGGTTTGTCTTGTCTGCTTACAATCCATGGAATCCCAATTTGTTCTTTAGACTTGTGTCTGAAGCATATGATGAATCATGAATTTGTACATTTCTAAATTTAAATAACTGTTGCATAAGTATATTTTTTATATTGTTTTTATGAAATAGATTAAGGCCTTAATGGATTCATGATGTAGTTCCCATTTCCATTATCTATATTTTTTATATTGATTTTATGAAATAGATTAAGGCCTTAATGAATTCATGATGTAGTTCCCATTTCCATTATCTTAAATGAGTAGTGTGTTATTTGGGCAATTATTGAATCATAAAAGTCCATGTATATCCCTTGCATCGTAGACATGTTAAAGGAGATTTTCCTCCACACTATATTAATATATTAAATGTTGCATTTAGACATGGATTTCCTTCACAATATATTTAGCATATTAAATCTTACATTTATACATACGGTAGGATTCATCTCCATGAGAAGACATGGTTAAATTTAAGAAAGTGGTTTGGATATTGTATTATTTAATTAGTTGGGTTTAACCATGATGATCTGTTTTAAACATGGGATGTTGTGGTACATCTATTTGTTTTGTATTGATATATTTCATGTGAAGAAGATTGTCACCATGGACATAGTGATAATGGGAAATGTAGCTTGCAAATCTAGTATTGATTGTGACGCCATGTCAATTTAGTGCCTCGTCACACATTAGAGGCTTTATGTATGAAATCTACCATCTTAAGTACTTACTCTTTGCTTTTTTCTAAGTCTTCTAATGCCATATTTGAAGAACTCATATTCTTTGTTGCTTGGCATACTGTGGCTGGAAGTAGGAAGGAACTAATAATTTTTTTTAAGGAGAGGATTAGGATGAAGATATATGAGAGACAAGATTAGCACTATTCTTGAATGAAAAACGCTTAGTGATGACTACAGTTGATGTTAGGTGATAGACAAATGCAAAATTAGGGCTTCCTACTTTGTAATTTGGTACAATGTTGCTGATTTAGGTGTTGTTGTAATTGTAACTTCGGAAGATATTTTGATGTATATTATCATTGTATGTTGTTGTACCCCCATCGAAGATGTGTTTCCCTCCTTTCGGGATGTCATTATTGTATATGGTCCTTGAGGTACAACCTCTATTGTAAGTCGGGGCGGTGGTCTCCAAGATGAATATAAACAAGTGTATTGTTGAGTATCCCTAGGTGAAGTCATCCTGGTCAGGGTAAGAGGTCGACCTATTCATGTTTTAGGTCAAGTCACTTGAGGGATAGAAATAGGGAGGCTCCCTCCTCATTTGAGACACACACTCACACTCTCATGTGCGCTTTAGGAGAGAGAGGATGAGGAGGAAGAGAGAGAGTTTTTGGAGACGTCTTGTTCTTGGGATTTTTCATCTTGTGATATTGTCTTGGTGATGAAACTATTCTGAGGAATTTTGCGGGGTTTTCTCCATTATGGTTTCCCCAATGAAAATATTTGTGTCTTGTGTATCTTGAGTATCTTGTGTATCTTATGCATCTTGGATATCTTGTTGTGCTTGTTATTATTTCAAATAAAGATCCTAATTAAATTAAGATATAAAAACTAACATGGTATCAAAGCCACTATGAAAGAAGGCACTGTGCAGCCGAAATACTACTACAATGGCAACTACTAGAAATTAGGGTTTAATGCTTGAAAACCCTAGAAGACAAAATCTAGTCATCTTGGGACTTTTGTTATAACTCGATATTGGAGAAGGACAGGAGCTAAAACTTGGACATGTTAAAGATGAAATATTCATGTACCTTTTGTGCGAGTTTCAGCTATAGATTCACTATACTTTAGGATATATGATTCCTCTAAATTAGGGTTCCATCCTCCTCCACAATCTAGTATTAAATAGGAGACCTATGGAGAATTGTTATATCTCTGGATAGGAAGGTCCAAATCAAAGTTCACAAGATGTTGCAAATAGGGAATGGCCTGCAGTTTTTATGGTCTGAGTTTTATATCCCAAAGATAAAACAATGACACATGGCAGTCTGCACAAGTTTGCTATGCTGAAGCAGTCCTGAAATAAGTCACCTTGGGAAACTTAGCATAAGTTCCACTTGGAGAATCCAATTCTTATATAACCTGTGGGGTTGGAAAGAAGACAAACCGTGATACCTCATGATGAAGTTTTAGACCTTGAGGAGTAGGAATTTTGGATATACAACAAAATCAATATCAGAGAATTCTGTAGAAGACGTTGGTAAAACTAGGGCTTCCTGTTTCGAGCGCTTCTCTCCATTGATCCGTTGAAAAAGATAGACCATCAAACTTTCCCTAGGAGGGAACACATTTCTATGTAAGAATTGCTTGCTTATGTATATCTTGTTGGTTCTTACTTTCATTTGATTTTACCTTTTCTCAAACTGTCATAAGTAAGTGAGAAATGGATAATTCCTTACCTTGTCAGAGGCTTGGAAACTAGTCTGAAAAAATAAAAATAGTATGTGTTCTAATTTAACAATTATAGATAATACAATCACTAGTATGAATCATCCCAATATCCACAGAATTTTCAATGAAATTTTCCAAAGACAATGATTACAGAAAAATATGGACAATTAGTACAATATGTCATACCTATAGAGCAAGGAATGTTGGTTTCAAAAGTTGTACAACATCATGTTGATAATTAAGTTGTGTAATTTGTATAGTGACCAAGTCAAACAGGTCTCTATGACCATTTGTGCCAAGCTTGACACCCTCCAAGGATGAAGCTATACATGGGACCCGCCACACACCATGCCAATATATATATTATATATGTTCACATGAATATACTCATGTCCATAAGTCAACGTGTTACTTTAAATATCATACCATTTTATCAAGTTGTATTGATGCTTCTTATGTTTACAACTTAGGCAGTAGAAGTTTTATATATCATGCACCAAATATGAGTAATAATGGGAAATCAAGATAATAAAAAGAATTGGAAAACCTCAAAAACTAGCATCTCGTTTACAAGAAGTGGTGGCATCTTGAACTTACCCTTACTTTCACTTTTGTTAAACCTAGAGATTTATAGTTAGAATCCTCTGCAAATCCTCTATTTTAATGGAAAGACCTCATGCAGGGTCCCTCACAACTACATCATATTACAAATATTATTAGTACCTTGAAAAATGATGATAAGAGAGAGAACAAATATTCCAAGACTGTAAAGACTACATTATTTTTCTATCAAACTCATGAATTAAAAAACATCACCAATTCATTTATCACCTTAGCTTGTAGAAATAATTATATGAAATCTAACAGATGTAATAAATTGTGTTCATCCTAGTTCCATTATAACTAAGAAATGCAAATATTACATTCTAGCATTGTACCTATTGCAACAAGTATAGTAAGGTCTTCACTCAATACATTATCCATGAATGTACCATAAAAAGAAATAAAACCCTCCTAAATCCTAGAATGACACAATTTTACATTTGGCATAAATTGGGGAAGGAACCATGCCTCTTGTGAACTTTCTAATATATTGAATACAAGTGGTTTAGACTATGAGCACCCTAAACTCTCTTGTTATTGGTTTGCATATTCTCTCTAGCACACTTATAGATTTTCCTTATAGTACTGCACCCATAAATCATCTCTAATACACTTCTTAGGTTGTAATGTTTTGCTACCCCAACATTTTTTTTCTCCTTGTTTATTGCATGAATTAGGGTTTGTTGGTTGGTTCAATTTCATCCTTGCAGTATCTTACAAACCTAAACATGGTATACAAGAGAGTGTGGGAATCCCTTACTCATTTCTCTATTGGTTTATTCCCACAACTAGGGTTTATGTAATAGCTACATCCCTAGGGTTTATTGACCTACTATTCTGTTGATTCAATGGACATTGATACAATTATTTTATCAATATTATATTTTGTCATCCATATCTACATACCCATGGTTTATTGTTAAAAATTGAATTAATTAGTGATATTATTGTTAATGCTTAATTTCATTTGATTTTACCCTTTCTCAAACTATCATAAGTATTCCATGTCTCGATTTCCTTTCCTATTTTATTTTGAACATCATCTTTCCTTAAGCCATTTGTGAGTTCATTACATCATTTGTATCTCGAAGATGCATTTGTATTGAGTCTTTGTACTTTTATTTATGCAAGCAAGAAAGGAACCAAGGTTTGGGGGGGGGGATTAGACGATACTTGAAGTATTAATGTTCGAGTCCTTTTGTGAGATGGAGGTAGATCCTAGGGCATGTGACAAAGAAACCCTAGAGGATACTTGGAGCTATTTGATTAGAGAGCTTGTGTGAGGCATGCTTAGTGAAATAATAAAATTGGACTTGATGGTATTGGTGCTAGATTTTTGTAGAGCCTTTGGTGTGGCTAGAGAGCATGGTGGGTAGTTAGACATGCAGACCACCAAGGAAGTTTGCAGGTTGACGGGAGATCTAGCGCTATCATGAATATACAAGGACATTCTGACAATTGCAGGGTAAGAGATAAGATCTACAAAGATCTGTAGGATCCACTATGTATGTAAGGTCCCTTATGATTCCCAATGCTAGTCCTCCCTAGGTATATCCACTTCTCATGCAAACAAGACCACATACGATAACCACCTCATAATGTAGTTTGCTACTTTAGCTCCAAGTCCACTATTAAACAAATATCTATATCTAACACCTTCTCCCAATCAACGGAAATCTCATTGAAGTAGCTAGGAATAGCGTTGGGGATCCAGATGATAGAATAAGAACAAAATCTCAATATCAAGATGAAAACCTTGCACTCTGCCATACATATCCACTTCTCCTAGAGAGGTGCTTCATGATGATGGGGTCAAATCCGCAGTCCTATAAGGAGGATTGGCATGATCCAAGATGTCGGGAAACCATGGATGATGATATTGATTCACTACAAGAATAAAAAACTTGGAATCTTGTCTCCTTACCTCATGGGAGAAACCTATTTTAGTGTAAATGGATCTACAAGAACAAGCCAGTAGTTGATGAAACCATAACCAAGTACAAGGCTCGGTTAGTTACTGCCTTAACCTCACCTGCTAAATCATCCTAAACTAAACTTCCTTAGTATAACATAATGTAAACTCACCTAAACCATTCACCCATCCTTACCTTTCCCAAGATGACAAACCTACTTAACACAAGCAATTCAGACATTTAAATTGTTGCTCACTTCAATAATTATGAAATCACATTATGATGCTCAACCTTCCTCTCACTTCTTTATATGATGATGTTTATCCAAAGGGAATTCTAAAAAATCACCATCCGATATTTTGCAAATGTGCTTCTTTGTATGCAACACCACCTTGCAACATGTGCATGTTGATCTATGTGGTCATTAACCCACTGATTCATCTATGGTCACAAGTGTTTCCTAATTTATATTGATGAATTTGAAGAGGTATTTGGTTCATCTCATTCTTTAGATATGATGAATAAGTGAGAGCATCCAACCCTTTTCAATGAAAAATTAATTTGCATCATGGTTCAAGTGAATGTTAGTTTGTATTAGCAATGAGTTGGCGATTTATTGTACATAACTCATATGGTACGACACCTTTCTTTTGTTGTTAGTGCATTTTGGTTTTTATTTCTTTCCTTTTATATAAATATAAAGAGAGAGCAGTAAACCATTTTTAGTGCAAGGTTAAGTTTCCTCTCATGCATCAAGTGGATGCTAGTTTGCACCAATGAATAGTTGGAAAATTGTTGTACATAAATAATACGCAGTTACATATTTCTTTTGTTGTTTGTCTAGTCTCTCACATTATGCAAGGTTTGCATAAGTAACTAGAAAGAAACAAATTTGTTACTTCCTTTGTTTAAAAAATCTAATTACCTTGGTATCTCTTGTGGAAATTGAACCCAAGAGATAGAACAATAACACTCACAAAATTACTAATCAAACATGCAAAATTCACACCAAAGGAGACTGAAATTGGAGCATAACACTAATCTTTATTGAGTAAGTCTACAATAGCCAACCTTGTGAAGTAATAGGTTGCTCAAATATATAATTACATGAGAGGTTTGAATGCATAAGGATGCTATTCGAAATAGTAAAAAAACAAACTTACCAAAACTAGTCAAATCCCACATAGGTGCATAAAGCAGTTTCCAAATTTATGAAGATGCTCACAAATTTGCTAAGTCAAGTGGACAAGCAAAAGAGGGATGGAAAGAAAACTCATACATTATTTTAATTGGAGAAAAATAGGGAGGATGATGTGGGCAAAAAACAAGGCAGTTATACCTAGACTAGCTTTTCCTTTTTCCTTAAAACAACTGTAAAGCAAGGCAACTTTCAGAAAAAGAAGATATGCGCTTTAAGGAACTAGGAATAAAGAAGAATTGCTAAAATTGGTTTCCAGGATGTTTCCCAAGTGCTCTATGACTCAATTTTAGCATGTGTTGACTTCTAGGACATGTGGAAGGAAACTAACATAGAATGGAATCTAGGTAATAAGACAAAAATAATTAATTAATGTCAAATGTAGGTAACTACGGATTGATTATTATAACACCACCCCTTAAGCATGAATTTATGAGTAAATATCAGAAAAATACAGGGCCTAGAAACAAGGATTAGTCACCCTTTACATACTGCTTGTCCATACAACCAAGGAAAGAGGCAAAAACCCAGTGGGAAAAATCCTCCCTTAAACATGGACATGAAACAAAATTTGGAAATCTTGTTATCAATCATGCTTCACAACATGATCAACAATCCCCAACAGTGATTTGAGATTGTTGAAGGTCTTCTCACAAAAAACTTTGGTGAAGATGTCTGCTACTTGTTCTGAAGATGCATAGAAGAGTAGAACAATGGTACCATCATGCACAAGCTGTCTGATGTAGTGCATATGGATCTCAATGTGCTTGGTTCACTGTCTCCGAATTGGATCATTGCAAATTTGAATGGTACTCTGATTATCACAGTAGATAATAGTTGAAAACTATGATTCGAAGCCACATTTTCCAAGTACCCCTTGCAACCACAAACATTGAGTTGATGCATTTACAACTCCTCTATACTATGCTTTTGTAGATGAGACTGCTATGGCACTCTGCTTCTTGCTTGACCAACCAATTGGCCCTTCTGCAAGCATGAACACATATCCTGATGTAGACTTTCGATCTGTGTTCTCACCTGCCCAATCACTGTCAGTAAACCCAATCAAATCAATATCAGCTTTTGCTTTGTAGAAGATCCCATGAGTTCTTGTTCCTTGAACAAAGTTTAGGATCCTCTTGGCTACTCTCCAGTGGATATCATGAGGCTGATCCATGTATCTCGAAGCCACACTAACTGCATAAGTTAAATCAGGTTGAGTGTGTGTAAGATAAAGTAAACACCCAATCAACTGCCTATACAATGTATTATTTACCATAGGAGAAGAACCTGCTTCTTCAAGCTTAACTCCTGAAAGGAATGGAGTCTTTCTTGGCTTGCAATATTTCATGTTGAACTTGATGAGAAAATCTGAAGCATACTTGGACTAATGTACTTTGATTCCATGTTGGGATTGAGAAATTTCGAGACCCAAGAATTTGCTCAACAATTCCAAATCTATCGTAGAAAATGCATGGTTCATTGCATCCTTCAAGGAGGCAATCTCTTTCTTTGAACTTCCTGTAATCAATAGGTCATCCACATGAAAAAAAAAATCATCAAAGAACCATGAATCAGCTTCAAATAGACATTAGGATCAGACTTGCATCAAACAAAACTCAGTGACAGCAGAAAGCCATCAATCTTGGCGTACCAAGCCCTGGGGGCTTGCTTGAGCCCATACAATGATTTCTTTAACCTACACACTAAAGATGGATTAGAAACAAACCCTTCAGGTTTCTGCATGTAAATGTCTTCAGTGAGATCTCCACTTAGGAAAGCACACTTCACATCCATGTGATGTGCTTCCCATTGCTTCGAAGCTGCAATGGATAGAGCTAGCCTTATGGAGTCCATCTTTGCCACTGGTGCAAAGGTTTCATTGTAGTCAATACCATGTACTTGTGAGTAGCCCTTGGCTACCAATATTTCCTTA
>LPNX011075637.1:290006-307590 GCA_001517045.1 Pseudotsuga menziesii
AGCAAACTTAGTATTGAAGACCCACTTACATTGGACTAGCTTCCTCCGTGGGGGAGGATCAACCAGTTCCCAAGTGTTGTTCTTCTAGAGCGAGCTGAATTCTTCTTTCATAGCTATTTTCCATCTTGGATCATGTGCTGCATCTTCATATGTCTATGGATATAATTCAACCATCAGATAACACTTCTCAACAAATAGAGGATATTTCACACAAAGGGCACTCTCAAATTGAGATCTAGTCCTCCTAGTGTAATTAGGATTTCCAGCTAGTTGCCCAGTTGCATGAATGGTATTTGCTGCCCATTTTGGTCTTGTAGGACTGTTAGGATCTGCAATCAAATCATACTTATCAGACATATCAGAATAAGAAAACTCATTAGTCTCTTCACTTACAATCAATGGTTTTGGTGATGAAGAAGACTCTCCAACTTCAACTACTGCTAAAGGCTCTTCTTCGAACTGAACACTTATTTCAATGAAAGATTTGTTAGTGCTCAAGTTGATTAGATTGTACCCTTTTGAATCTTCAAAATACCCAACAAATAGGTACTCTTGGCTTTGGGTTCGCAAATCCTTCCTCTTTTCAGTTGGAATTCTAGCCCAAGCCTTTAAGCCAAAAATCCTGAAATGGGTCACATCTGGCTTGTGCCCAATCCAAGCTTCAAAAGGAGTAATACCATCAAGATGATTATGAGGCACCCTTTTCTGGATGTAGAATGCATATTTTATAGCCTCGGCCCAAAACTTTGGTGGCAAAGTCTTAGCCTCCATCATGCAGGTTGCCATCTCTTTCAGTGTTGTGTTCTTTCTCTCAACAACACCATTTTGCTGTGGTGTGTAAGGGATTGAATGCTGCATCTGGATGCCTGCATCTTTGCAATAATGAATGAACTCAAACTTGACATACTGACCACCATTGTCAGATATCAGGATCTTGAGTTTCCTCCCAGACTGGTTTTCAACCAAAGCTCTAAAGACTTTGAAGAGGTCAAAAACTTTAGACTTATGCTTTAGGAAGTGAACCCAACAATACCTGGAAAAGTCATCTTTGAAGGTGAGTGCATATTTGGCTTGAATCATGGACATATGAGGGAATGGACCAGCAATGTCACTGTGGATCAACTCAAGAGGTGCAGAGGTTCTCTCATGACTAGCTCTCTCATACTTGTGCTCTGGGTGTTTTCCTAGGATACAACCTTAACAGACTCCCTTAGAAAACTTGATATTTGGTAACCCTATGACCATATATTTTTCACTCAAATTAGAAATATACTTGTAGTTAAGATGGCCAAATATTTCATGCCAAATATTTCTTTCTTCATTAGAATGAATAAGAAGAGCAGAGGGGTTTGAGTAGGGTAGAAAATGGGAAAACTTGTCTACCTTCGAAGTGTGATTAACAACACCTTTTGCTATGACTTTACCATTCAAAATCTCAGTGATTTCAACATCATCAGGGGAGAATATGACCTTATTTGGAGACCCAATATGAGTCATATGATACACTTACAAGAGATTAGAGGTAAGACCTGGAACATACAACACATTATTGAAATTACCATGGTCAAGATCAATCGTACCCTTCCCCAAACTGTCAGTGAGAGAGTCATCTCCCAAAACTATTGGTGGACCTTCCAACATGTCAAGATAGGAGAATGTCTCCTTTGTCGAAACCATATGTCTAGAAGCTCTAGCATCTATGATGAATCTAGGTGAGCTTGATGTGCCAACAACCAAGGCATGTACTCTCTCTCTCTCTGTCTTCTGAATTTGATCTTCCTTCCTTATTCTTTGAGCAATCAGGAAGGGAGACATTATTATTCTCCAGGATTTGGGTCAACATGTCAATTTGATTCTTCATACAAGAGCTCTCGGGATGATAGCCCTTACTGCAGTATGCACACTTGCTCATTTCTCCTTTATTCTTCTTCTTCTGGGAGTTCTTCTTGGAGCCTTGGGGCTCTTTTTGAGACTTTGACTTGTCTCTCTTTTGCTCAGGTGGATTTTTAGCTTTTTTATTGCTTTTTGAATCCACCCTTGAATCTCTAGCAACCAAAACTTGGTCTTTGGAAGGTTTGATGGTGCCCATCATCACCAACTTATCTTTCTCCTGTGTGAGGGATTCCATGAACTCTGCAAGCTTAGGCATCTTCCAGGCTCGTGCTGTCAACTTGGTGGCATGGAAGGTTGAAAAAAACTCTGAATAGTCGGGACCAAGCTTAGATAGTATGGCCAAGACTAGTTTCTCTTCCTTATTTTCGATCCCACACTGTTTTAGTTGCAAAACAAGGGCCTTAAACTTGGAAAAGTAGAGTTGCAATGATTCGAAGCTACTGGGACTCAAGGAGATCAACTCATTCTCGATTTGATGTCCTCTCATCTCATCTGTATTTCCAAAAATATATTCAATATTCTCCCACACTTCATTAGCTGATGTCAATCCATCAAGATGGAAGAGGAGGTCTCTTGAAATGATCAGACACAAAAGACCATAGGCCTCATCCCTCATGTTGTGCCATTTAATTTTCTTTGTAGCTGCATTGGGCTCTAACTTAGTTTCCATGGTCACCCTGTAGATACCTTTCACCCTCACCAATATCTCCATATCATATTTCCACTCAAATAAATTGAACAGAGTCAAGATGATCTTCTGAGATTGGTCCATAGCTCAGTAACTGTGCCCCCCAGTTAGCAGAATGTGCTCCCAGTTAAGATTTTGAACCTACAATAGAAATATGGAAGGATAGAAATGGATATACAAAGGCTCTGATACCATGTGGAAATTGAACCCAAGAGATAGAACAATAACACTCACAAAATTTCTAATCAAACATGCAAAATTCACGCCAAAGGAGATTGAAATTAGAGCATAACACTAATCTGTATTGAGTAAGTGTACAATAGCCAACATTGTGAAGTAATACGCTACTCAAATATATAATTACATGAGAGGTTTGAATGGATAAGGATGCTATTCGAAATAGTAAAAAAGTAGGCTTACCAAAACTAGTCAAATCCCCCATAGGTGCATAAAGCAGTTTCCAAATCTATGAAGATGCTCATGAATTTGCTAAGTCAAGTGGACAAGATAAATATGGATGGAAAGACAACTCATACATTATTTTAATTGGAGAAAAAGAGGGAGGATTATGTGGGAAAAAATAAGGCAGTTACACCTAGACTAGCTTTTCCTTTTGCCTTAAAATAGCTGTAAAGCAAGGCAGCTTTAAGAAAAAGCAGATATGCACTTTAAGAAACCAGGAATAAATCAGACTTGCTAAAATTCATTTCCAGGATGTTTCCCAAGTGATCCATGACTTAGTTTTAGCATGTGTTGACTTCTAGGACATGTGGAAGGCAACTAGCATAGAATGGAATCTAGGAATCTAGGTAATAAGACAAAAATGAATAATTAATGTCAAATGTAGGTAACTATGGGTTGATTATTCTAACATCTCTAATGATAAATAGGTAACTAATGGTTATCATGTACATAGTATTGCTCTAGAACATCTCACTTGGGAGTGCATACAACATACCATTTTTCTTTTTTATACCATAGTAGGTGATAGAGAAATTATCCATACAACTCAACAACCACTTTTCCTTGATTCTCATTCTCCCCAACAACAACATCTAGGTGTGAGGGTAGTCGTTGAGGGAGGCATACGATGTCATTCTCCTTGTGTAATTTTGATAATAAATAATAGTAGTCTTCACTCTCTCTAAATTCCCTATTCCTAATCTATCCCTAGAAACCTAATCTAGCCATAGAAACCCTAGAAACCTAATCTAGTCCTAAAAACTCTAAAAACTCTAAAAACATAATCTTTCCCAATAAACACTAATACAACCCTATAAACCTAATCTAGAAACCTAGAAACCCAAGATAGAAATGTAGAATCTTATAAACCTAACATATCCCTAGAAACTCTATATATACTCTTCATTCCATAATTTTTAAATGGGTCACTATCCGTCTCCTTAACTTTAGGCTCACCAATTAGGATTCCTTCACGATATTAGGTGCATATGTGAGATAAAGGGTGCATGCATGAAATGATGAATGTATGTGGTATTAGATCATGCACATGCAAGGAGATAATGAATTGTCCATGTGTTAGAATTTGGTGTGGATGGTGCCACTTGCACCAAATGTTGAATTTTTTATGTTATCGTTACTATTCACTACTTAGTGGAACACATGCAAGTTATTGCACAAAAAGGTCAAATTTAATGGAAACCACCATGAATCCCTTTGATCATATTGACCAACATTTCCATACCGAGATACATGTGCCCAAAATTTCGAAACTCGATTTGAATGCTCGGTGGTGATGTATTCATGAAGCGAGGAAATGCAATATACTAATTTTATATGATCCCCTAAACGAAGTCATCATATGAATGGTAGGTATGTGCCATCCTAACCAACACAAATCATACCCTAGTATCATGGATGCAAATGTTGTACTTGATCAGAAGACACATATGTGTTGGTGAAAAAAGACTTCCTAGAGGATAAGGTTTTGGAGTCTTAAATGTTACAATTTGTTTTGGAAACATCCATGCATTGATAGAGAATTGATCAATCAAATCAATCTAAACTTTGGATTACCATAATATTTTTCATCATATTAGGATTTTCTATGTCACACCCCAGTTTTGACCCCGTTTGCATGATGTATATAATGTAATTAATCGTGGTGAGGAGCTAAAGGAAAAAGCCCCACCATCGATTCGGTTGTGTATGTTTCGGCAATGGGGATAGTTGTCGAAGGTATATCGTGCTATCCGGCACATTATAATTCAGCATCATGTAAACACGCACATCAATTAAAATAAACCTACAACCAGCTACGACAGTGCAACGTTAAAATGAAAAGGGCATGATTCCAAAGGATAAGGGTGTGGGGGATGTCAAACCTTGGTCTATTGGGGGGAAAAGCCTTGTTTGATTTTCCATCTTCCCTTGTCTCATCCAACCTATTTAATGTTTTGTGGAGTAGTTGAGGTAGTTATTGCTGAGTAGTGGTGGCTGTGGCAGGACTGTCAGTCCTTGCCCACGTGCCCACTCCACCAGCGGATTCTTCCTCTTCACGTCGCTGGGGCAGAGGAGCGACATTCCATTCTCCCCACTTCTTCATAGTTTTGGTTCTGCTCACTCTCACGAAGGGGACAGTTTTGCTCTGTTCTCCCTTCCCTCACCGATTGCTAGTCTGTGGATGAGTTCCCCTTTCGATTCACGCAGAGAGTCTGACCCTATTTCCAATATCGGACTGTGTAATGTCTCGAGCCGACTGTGAAGATGTGCTACGACTTCATTGCTGAGGAAGGACCATTGTTTTCCAATATTGCTAGCTGTGTCTGGGCTGTGAATGTCCCAGGGATTTCATCGTTGAACCATGGTTGTTGTTTTCCCTGATCGGTGGCTACTGGAGCAGGAGAAATCATGGCCATCACTCAATATTTTCAGGTGCAAGAGCCATTCACGCTCAGGGCTGTGTGCCTGTGGGTTCCATATGGGTTTCGGTGGTACGTGTATGTCCCCTTGCCAATTGTGGCTGTGTATGTTGTCTATTGTGGTCTGCGTTTGTGTTTTCCTCTGTCAATGCTAGGAGTTTGTTCTCTCTCCCTTTTGCGGACTGTGTAATGCTGTCATGGTTTCATTGTGCGTTCGGGGCTGTTGTATTTCCGCTGGGTTTTCTTCCACATTCATCAGTTAAGTTTTTCCCAGTCCATGCTGGGAGTTCGGTTTCTTATCCATTGTAGACAGTGGATTGTTGTCGTCATTCATTGCGAGGTTGTGGTTGTTGATGTACCCTGGTTTTGGGTTGCGGCTAAGTTGTTTTGGCCACGATAGGGCCAAGAACAACTCTGAGTGGTCTTGTGGACTTGAGCTGTGTTTCACCTGTTGGTTGGGATTGTCACCTGGTTGTCTTTGCCTTCTTCACAGAGCTTTGAATGGGTTGTTTTGCTGTGGTATGCAGTGGTTGGTATTAGGACTGTTGTGAGTGGGATTAGAGGTTGGGTATGCATGAGAGGACTGGTGTTGAGGCCACCGGCTTGGAATTTAGCCTATCCTAGCTCCTTGATGACCTGGTGAACCCTACTGTGTGGGTTTGGCTGATTCGAAAACCTTGGCTATGTGTAAGTCTACGTTGACCCTTATTCCTTGAGGAATCATGCCCAGCTCGGGGGTGGCAGTGTTGTTGAGAGATTGATGAGCACGCTGGCCTATGGTTGGGTGGAACGTTGCAGTGACGTAGCTGGTTGTGAGGTGAGTTCTTCATCAAAAGATAAGTACTCCTGACTGTTTCATCTCTGCAATTATATCTACTGTTTCATGAATTATGATGAACATGTTGAATGCTGGAATGTATATGTTTGCTTCCGCTGAATGTTGAGTAACCATGCATCCTTGTATGTTTTATGCATCTTAGTATGTATTATGTTAAGCTTTTTATTTCAGTATTGATGTCTGTTCATGTTCATGGGGTTGTTTGCCCATTTGTTTGGCATTAGTAGCATCCTCTTCGCCGGTCGGAGGGTCGGGGACGTGACATTCTAGATTATCGACCTCTCCATCTTGGGTTGTTTTTTTCTCTTCTCAACTTATATTTGATTTTCTAATGAAAGCAATTAGGTAGTAAAAATACGATGTAAAGTATTATTCTATCGATATCTTATTAATTGAATGTGTTATAGTATCCTTTAAATTACCAATCAAACAACTATGGACATATCATGAAAGAATTGAGTAGAGATGTATATAAATTCTTTGAAATGACATAACTCTAAAGAGAACTATAGACACACATACACTAAACAACATTGCTTAATTTGTTTTAAAATGCTTTATAAATCACTAACTATTGATTACAAAAGAAAATCAACAATAAAGGTCCAAAAAAATACAGAGTGACAAAAAATAACACAATGACATGAATTTTGACCATTGCAAGTAATATATTTGTTGAAATATATGAGCAACTGATTTGTGTTCAAACTAATATTTTTAGAACTACTTCACTTATTATATAGTACTTGTGTAACTTTTGACTTCAAATGCACATCTAAGTTTAGAAATGTTTCATATTATTACATAATACTAGTATGAATTTAGACATTGGGTACACAAACAAGAATTATACATTGTATAGATAACAATTATAAGCATATTTCCAAATATATTGTTGCTAATAATATCCTAGGAGGAAAAAACAATATAAATAAATCAACAATTTTTTACACTACCTAAGTGAGAGTCAATTTGGGTAAATATAAGTTCAAAGAGAAAATAGTCTTGTAGCATGCATGCCAAAGCATCATATATGCATGATGAAATGCACCTTATAATGTTGGAAATCAATTCCATATAATCTCATTTGATTTGGTGGGAAACACATCCCAACTTGATAATAGATCAATTTAGAGATTCCAAATAATGTATGTAATTCCTTCCCATGGTATTTTTTCTTGATGTGTTTATAGTTAAAAGAAAAAATGGAAACACATATGAAGTTGCATTGTGACAACACTTGATTGGTAATGGAGATAATGTGCAAAAGGATATGTATATTAGCATTCACAAACTTGAGGAGATTCAACTTTCACCAAAATCATTAACCAACCACAAAATTCATTGACATGCACCAATATCCCCTGATACCTTTGACCCCTAACCCTTAAATCATATAACCCCATAAGCCCCTTAAGCCACATATTGATATTAATCCATAATTCATATGACACCCTTACTCTTAATCAATATTAACCCTAAACCCTTATAAATCCACAAAACCCCTACCCACTATAACCTTATTAATTGATAAACATTATATCCCTACTAACTCCTAGTCAAAGTTAACCCCAAACTCCTATAAACTACATACCCTTAGTCAACTACAATCACTATCTACAATAATCTTACTAATTCTTGAACCTTAACCCCTATCATGGAATGTATATATCTTAAGAACCATATCATTAGTATTTAACATTTGATGAAAATCAATAAACTGATGTTTTCCTTTCAAATAAATGTCACTTAATGGGTGTACCATTAACTTTCAATATTAATGAACATCCATTAAGAGATGTTTCCAAGGTTTCATGTATAATAGAAATGTTGAATGTATATCTCTAAAGGGAAGTATCATTTATAGTTGATGTCTAACATAAGTCCATTAAGTGGTGTTCCCATGTCCAATCAACATCGCTTGATAGGTGTACAATTAAATTTTAACATCCTATGAATGTCCATTAAGGGACATTTTTCAACATCCCGAATGAAAGAAAACATCAATTGTATGTCTCTTACGAGAAATATTATTAATTCTTAATATCTAATAAATATCCATTAAATGAAATTTTGGGGATGTTAAAATGTCCAATATACATCCCTTAAGAATTGTTTGTCACGTGGACTACATATCACTTAAGTGATGTTACTAATGTTTGACTAATGTTTCTTAGGCAATGTGAAATTTATATTGAAACATTAAAAAGGTGACACACTCCCAATGATGTCCAAGTGACGTTTAGCCATTTTCATTTCAACATAACACCGAATTTGGGCCCAAATGTAGTAGTGTTATGCCTTCTGGGCCTTATGTTTGAGGGGAGGAAATTGATAAGTACTTGGTTATTATAGGTGTCTTTTTGCTAGTGAGAAAAGTGATTCTGGTTCTCTCATGTTCTCTCTTTTGATCACATAATCTTGCAATATGCTTATGCCTATTAGGTCATATTCACTAATTTATCCCCCTCCTTCAAAATCTTGAATGATTTTTGCAAACTGATGTAAGGGATATAATCAATTTGAATCATTCTTGTCAGCAATACCTAGGTGGAAATAGAGGGTTGTAGTTGATTATAAATATCAATAGAAATGCTGATTTCCACTTTACTAGGAACACCTATTAATCGAGGTAAGGGGTTTTGAAACATCATCTTATAGGCCTCCTCTGTATGTAGTATTAGACTATACACCTATGGGTTTGGAAGACCATGATTTATGATTGTACTCATATCTATGACGATTGAAAAATGAGGATTCGTGAAGAATATGAAGGCACATTTCACACAAAAATGGAATCCAACCAAACTCTATAGCACATTATGTCAAACTCAGAAATTTCAAGTGAAGTAAGTGTGGGTACTGACCGATTTTGGAGGCATTGCATCCTTTTTGGATTCTCAACCTCCTTGAATTCCTCTATGACCTCCTCAACCTCCTTAACCTCCTGTATGAACTCCTCAACCTCCTTAACCTCCTATGTGAACTCCTCGAACTCCTCGTCCTCTTTTGCAAACTTTTTGGTGACCTTTGCAAACTCCTTAACCTCCCCGACATGCTCTACGAACTCCTTGACCTCCTCAGCCTCCTTTGTGAACTACTTGACCTCCTCCGTAACCTTCGTGGTGGTCTCTGCGACCTCCTAGATCCACCTCTTATGCGAACTCTATGACCTCTACGAGCTCTAGTGAGAGGGAAGGAGAGTTGGAGCTCAACTTAAATCCTCCAAAAGAAGAGTGTTGGAGCCCCTATTGAACTTGACTTTTGGATAGGTGTTGGAACCCAAGCGATAGCTATCGGTGTATGTTGGAATGGAATGTGATCTATCAATAAAAACCAGGCTTAAAACTATGATCCACATTATTATATAGTGCCATGTAATAAGATTATAAAACCCTCTAGTATTTATTAGTAGATAAGGGTTCATAGTTAGGTTGTATGGGTGGAGCTTAAAGGTTCATAGTTAGGGCATATATATATAATTTAATGGTTCACAATTAGGGGGCATGGGTATAGGTTAGGGGTTCACAACCAGGGTTAGTCCCTAACCCTATAACCCCTAACAAATTAGGATACTATATTAAGGATGAATCCTACGAGAATATGACACAATATAGTAAAAAATACATCTTTATTTTCTATACATTTCATAAATAGACAGGTAGGATTTTAAAATGATATCTATTATATGTAAATAGATATAGAGACCACATGGTTTTAATATTGGGCTGATGTGGTATGGAATTTGGGATAAGGGTTAATGGGATTATGGGTAGAGATTAGGTCTTCATAGTCATGGTTTTTTGTAGAACACTCCAACCTATAACCAACTACGATCTTAAAATATGTGTTTATGTAGGGAGTTATCTAGGGACATGGTTAGGGTTAAGGGGTATTTAGTTAGGGATAAGGAGATAAAGGGTATGTACCTAGAGATATAGGTTTGGGATTGGGGGGTATGTTTTTCACTTATATCCAGGCATGGTTTAGGCTCATGCATGTGACCCCATGGACAATGGGTAGAACACCAATTTATCATACATTTCCTACATAGGAAATCATTGGCCCAAAAGTGGGCTATGGTCATCATGTCAAGTTATAGAACACCATGGATGATTATTTGGATCTATTCGATTGAGAAAAAAATGAGATATAACATTAGATATTTGACGAATTTAATATATAACATCAGATTTTCTATGCATAGTTAAACCCAAATGAAATCCAAAATTTTGACCCAAAAATATGACTTTCATTTTGAACATCGGATTGTAATTTTTTTTGGGTTTCATCGGATGGAGGCATCATGTTTTGGGTTCAAATCTAATTTTGGTACCCCTTAACCCATACCAAACGAAACTCCTTAACTCATTATCCTTAACTACATAACTTGTAACACCTATCCCCCACCTTAAAATACACACCCTCTAACTATGACCAAGTGCTAATATATACCCCGTACCTGAAACCAAATAAAACTTAAGTGTTACCCTTGAATACCATTTAAACTTGAACACTAATAATAATATATAAAATTATAAATCCCTAACTCCTACCTCCCATGACACCAAACTTCATATCCTCTCATTTGATATAAAACCCATACTCCTTAATATTAATTAATTTTCCTATCTACATATCCATAATCATGACACAAAAAAAACACATACCCCTTACCTTAACCCAAACATTCCTACACCTAACTACATAAACCATAATCCCTTCCCTTCCTATAACTTTGTACCTCATAAGTACCTTGCAAGAAAAAACTTGAAATGACAACGATAAAAACTTCATAGACAAATATTCTCTATTTATGTCACATGTGATTCCACATGGTCCACAGTTAAGCTACAAAAGAAAATGTCATGACATAAATTGGTTTACATAAATACATTATGATAAAAATTTGATTGTGGACTATGCTTTGTTAAACTTTAGAAGGGACCATTTGAAGAAGGGTGCAAAAGATAAAAACAAATGGAGCTTTGTGGATTGAGTTATTATAGTTGGATTGTTTAACCTTTAATAAATACATAAATTTGTTTTTAAATATTATTTTAATAATATGAATTTAAGTAAAATGAGACGTATTTGGTGTTGTAACCTTAAGGATATAAAGAACCAATATTTAAAAATTAACAATTAGAAAATGAGATTATTTTCAAATCTACACATCACTAAAAGCAACCCTATGGCTTCCACTTGTGGATGGAACAATTGGATGTAAGATTGAGCTTCATCCAAACACGATGAAGCCAATTTTTGTTAGTACTCAATGGATTATTACACATACAAAGTGCATTTTCACACCTTTATGTTAGTATGACTTTTTATGTTGGATGATGGTATTATAACTTCGGTATTATGCATTCTTTTCAAGTGAGTAAATTATGAGCATATTGAAGAAGTTGCAATTTTTTGGATAATTTATATTACATTTGTTAGTGTTTGTGTATTTACATTGTCTTCTATCATTGAAGTAAGATTGTTTTACAAAAAAATGGTTTGCACTCTTTCTCCACTACTATATCAAATTACCTAAGATGGTAAAGGAATTCAAGAAAAAACATATTGTCTAACAAGAAAGTAAATAAAATATAGGAGTATCATTGCAAATATGAATAATGGTTCCACTATTATGAAACAAGACACTCTAAGGTTTTTTAGAGTTGAAATTCATACTAATTTTAGTAATATTCCAAATATTTTATATCAAACACATTATAGATGTTATATTGCTGAAGTCACATTCCACATCCACATCATTTTTTTAAAATTGTAATTTATTTTCCCATATGTATAGTTTCAAAATCATACTAATTCTCCATAAAGTAATATATATTCCACAAGGTTATCTCAAACTTATTGACGTTGCAACAACTCAAGGTCATATTAATTTGGTTGCAAAATGGATATTACTTGACTAATAGATTTGAATAATTTATCATAGAAATGAGTTGGAAACCAACCATAACTCTACACAATCAATAATTATACATGAGAAATATGGAGCAAAGGTAGAATCCAACTATAAAGTGAAAAATCCAAGAATGTATTAATATTGAAGGTTAATTTAAACCTCTAAGATTAGCACAAAACCAACTATATACCAAAAAAACACTTAACATCCTAAACTTAATTTACCATGTTGAATTGTCATGCTAAAAGGGAAACTATGCCTAAAAACTTAACCTTCCAAAACTTAGTCTACAAGATCTATTGTTATAAACAAAAACTAGAGAGAATTGATTCAATATTCTTGTGCATGGTTTTAATGGGGGTGTTGATAAATATTTTGTGCATATATATATATCTCATATTTAGAATCTAGCACCAAATTATTACACAATTACTTTCCAAAATCTAGAACAAAGATTAAAGTGTATTAATGGATTGTCTATTGAAGAAGCACTGCAAGCACAAATTAAAAAAAATCAACGTTGGACCCATGAAACACATTAATTAATATATAGGTATGGTTTTTTATGCTCAAATTGTTAGTGTCAATCATGTTTGAGGCTGTAAACCCTCCCACAACATCAATGCGCGCGTCTAGTCTAACGATGCCAAATTTCAGTCCAAGCAAGCAAATTTTCAAAAAATTTGAATGTTGGCCATGTGTAACACATTAATTAATCTATAGGTATATTTTTTGATGCTCTAATTTTTAGTGTCAGTAATTTTGAGTCTAGAAACACTCCCACAATGGCAATGCACGCGTCTAGTCTAACCATGCCAAATTTTAGTAAATGCAAGCAAAACTTTAAAATTTTTAATGTTGGCCCTGTGTCGCACATTAATTAATATATATGTATGGTTATTGATTCTCAAATTATTAGTGTCAGTCATGTTTGAGTATGGAAACCCTCCCAGAGTGTCAATGCCTGCATCTATTCTAACCATGCCAAATTCCAGTCCAAGAAAGCACAAATTTTAAAAATTTCAACGTTGGCCCCATGCATCACATTGATTAATCTATAGGTATGGGTTTTGATGCTCTAATTGTTAGTTTCAGTCATGTTTGAGTCTAGAAACCCTCTCACAATGTTAATGCATGCATCTAATATAACCATGCCAAATTTCAGTCCAAGCAAGCAATTTTTTTAAAATTTCAACGTTGGCCCCATGTAGCACATTAATTAATATATAGGAATGGTTTTTGATGCCCTAATTGTTAGTGTTAGTCATGTTTAAGTCTAGAAACCCACCCACGATGTCAATGCGTGCGTCTAGTCTAACCATGCCAAATTTTAGTCCAAGCAAGAAAAAATTAAAAATTTCAATGTTTTCCTCGTGTAACACATTAATTAATCTATAGGTATGGTTTTTGATGCTCAAATTGTTAGTGTCAGTCATGTTTGAGTCTTCAAATTCTCCCATAATGTCAATGCATGCGTCTAGTCTAACCATGCCAAATTCAGTCCAAGCAAGCAAAAAGTTTAGAAATTTCAACGTTGTCCATGTGCAACACATTAATTAATATATTGGATTTTGATGCTTAAATTTTTAGTGTCAGAAATGTTTGAGTCTGGAAACATTCCCATAATGTCAATTCATGCGTCTAGTCTAACCATTCCAAATTTTAGTCCAAGCAAGCAAAAAATTTAAAAATTTCAATGTTGGCACTGTGCAACACATTAATTAATATATAGGTATGGTTTTTGATTCTATAATTGTTAGTTTCAGTCATGTTTGATTCTAGAAAACCTCCCACGATGTTAATGCATCTGTCTAGTCTGACCATGCCAAATTTGAGTCCAAGCAAGCAAAGATTTAAAAAAATTCAATGTTGGCACTGTGCAACACATTAATTAATCTATAGTATGGTTTTTGATGCTCTAATTGTTATTTTCAGTAATTTTTGAGTCTAGAAACCCTCCTATAGTGTCAATGTGTGTATATGGTCTAACCATGCCAAATTTCAGTCCAAGCAAGCACAAATTTTAAAATTTTCAACATTGGCCTCGTGCATCACATTAATTAATATATAGGTATGGATTTTTATGCTCAAATTATTAGTGTCAATCATGTTTGAGTATGCAAACCATCCCATAGAGTCAATGCATGCATCTAGTTTAACCATGCCAAATTTTAGTCCAAGCAAGCACACAATAAAATAATTTCAACATCGCCCCCATGCAACACATTAATTAATCTATAGGTATTGTTTTTGATGCTCAAATTTTTAGTGTCAGTCATGTTTGATTCTGGAAACCATACCATAGAATCGATGCATGAGTCTAGTCTAACCATGCCAAATTTCAGTCCAAGCAAGCACAAATTTAAAAAATTTCAACCTTGGCCTAGTGCAGTACATCATCAAGCATGCCATTTGGGTTAGCATGATAATTTTGCATTGCCTTACTGATCTTCTATTTTTTTTAAGAATAATTTAATATTCTCTATTGAACAAGGTTAACCACGTGAAGGTGGGAGCTCTTATGGCCTCTGCCCCCCCCCTCACATCACTCTCAATTCCCCATATCCTGACAAAATCTATGTAAAACAAATATAATAATGATGTTTTTTGTCATACTTAAGAAGCGATGCCTCTAATTATAACATATGCACAACCAAGGAAAATGGAAAAAACACCAAGAAACCATTACTTTATACGTACCAATAAAAATCAATAATTCTATTGCAATATTAAATCAAAGTATATAGAGTAGATATATTAAGGCATACCTCATACACTTCAATGGAATTCATCATCTTCTTCATCCAAGTCATCATCTGTATCATTTGATCCAGAGTCAACATTGTAAGGATTGTCCATATCATCATTGTCATCGATGTCAGTTACGATCATCATGTCATTGTCGATACCATCTTTATGGACATTGTTTGCTACATCATCTGATTCAACTAATTCTTTGACATCTTCTTCTAAAACATGATCATCTAACTCATGTTGATCATATTCAACACCGTATTCTTCTTCAAAACCCTCTTCATTACCTTCCTCTACATTATAATTTACTGTCCTTCCCCTTGGATCGCGCCTCACAAAAAATGACCAACCCCATCTACCTAGAACCTTAGAGTAAAATACTTGTTCACATTGGCTTGGAAGAACATAGGGATACGTTCCTGGCTCAAACAACCTTGCATTAACCATGTTAAATCCATTATCATGTTCAATAATAGTTTTAGCAAGATCATGTTGATTGAACCGTAACCTATACCATTTAACAATGAACATAACTACCTTGAAGGAGTTAAAGTCACACTGAAGAATATATTCCAAATAGCCATAGAACACATATTTCATTAAATTTGGAAATATTCTATTACAAGGAATCCATCCACATTGAGTTTTTTTGTAAATCTCTAAATACATATTCTATTAAATCTAGAAAAATCAACTCAAAGAACTATTCCATTAAATTTGGAAGAATTAATCCAATGAGCTATTTTCTCAATTAGTATTTTTTACTTATTTCAAGTAAAACTTTAGTATTCAACCATTCAAAAGAAAATATTACATCTCAATTAGAACTAGATGGGTTAGTTCTAGAATTTAGAACTTCCGCTAGATTGAGTTCTTTCAAAATGAGGAAAGTCATAGCCTTTGAATCCTTACATAATTTCTATTAATATTATTTATAGTTTGTATTAAATGTTAAGTTAATTAAATTATTTTATGGCATAATACCAACATTGTATTTGTTATTACAACAATTATAAACATTGTCATAGTAATTATTTTTGTCTTTGTTGAGTATGTTGCTTTATTTTTGGAAGTTGGCACCACTCATAATCAAAACGAGAAAATATTTTATGACTTTAAAGTCTAAGTTTTACCCTTGTAATGATTAAAATAAATTATGAATTAAAATAGCAACATAATTTATATGATTGTTGTTGTTGGTAGTGGTAGTGTATTAAAAACTAAGTTGATGAATGTTTACTTTATGAATAATAGATTAACGTGAGAAATTTCTTACCTATAAATTTATTTAATGATATTGATGTTAGTAAAGCCTCCCTTATTTATTAATATTAATTATTTTAACAATCAAAATCAATTATGAACTAGAATAGCATTAGTGCAGTACAATTTGGTTTTTTTCATATACAAGAGGAAAGGGGGAAACCAATTGAACTAATTATTGCCAGTGTTCATTATTTATTTATGAAATATTTGAACAATGTGTTTAATTGCAAAAAGCATATTTATATTGAAAATATAGATACCTTACAATATTTATACTATAATTAATATTTTATATCATGTACTAATTTATGTTAGGGCACGGAGGAATCGAACCACCAACGTCCTGCTTGTAATGCATGTGCTCTTCCATTGAGCTAGCACCCTTTACAACATGAGGGGAGAGGGACTATGTTAACACCTAGATTACACATTTATAATCCTATGTGACAAATAAAAATGAAGAAAGTTTTAGACTTTGATTCTTTCAAAATGATGAAATTCTTAGACTTTGATTCCTTACATAATTTCTATTAATCTTATCTATAGTTTGAATTAAATGGTAAGTTGATTAAGTTTATGTAATGACATTAATATTGTATATTATACTATGATAAAGCAATTGAATTATAATTTGATATGGTAACTAGTACATTGTTGGTGTTGAGTTCCTATACTAGTAGAAGGTTGGCACAATTTTAGAATGACCCATTTAAAAACTATTTAATGACATAATACAAATGTGTTTGTTACTGTAGCAATTTTAATTCTCAACATTAAAAAGTAATATTGTATGTGTTGAGTACCATGTTGTAATATATTAGAAGGTTGACAACATTTTACAAGTGACAAGAAAAACTATTATATATTAAGTGTTACTATGCTAAGTTTATTATTTTAACGATCAAAATCAATTATACGTTAGAATAGAAATATAATTTATTATACCTGCCTCAGCAGGTATATTGTAATCGATTGCAAGTCAAACTCTTTTGACTTTGTATTAGTTGCTCTCTTTTGAGGCAGGTATAAAAAATTAAAATCTGTTTTGCAAAGTATAACTTAGGGATTTGTAAAATATTTTTTTTTAATTTTGTTAAAAAACTATTTTGTAAACAGCTTATTGGTGGATAGAAGATGATGTAAAATTTGGAATTTGGTATCTGGATTTGAGCTGACATGTGGAAACATGACATCATAATAATAAAATTAAAAAAATAAAAATTATATGCCATTTCCATCTGTTATAGCAAGTGGTACCATCGGAGCCAGCTGTTCTGGTTTTTTTCAGACCTCGGGCCATGAGACGAGGGTGCATTAGCTTGGCAATGTCATCCACAACA
>LPNX011075637.1:321840-334844 GCA_001517045.1 Pseudotsuga menziesii
TAAGATTCTGAGGTCTGTTTATGTTTGCTTTAACCCTCTCTCTCTCAAGGTACGCATATGATTTACCCAGTTTGACTTATCCCTTTGGTGACAAGATCAAACTCAGAAATATCTGAGTATAAAGTGGATCCAACAATGGTATGATTTGCGAATACTGTATCTATTTTATGTACATGATATTCAAAGTGAAACATCTCAAATTCAACGCAGTGACCAGCAGAGCATTTAAATTAACGCAATGACCAACATAGCGTTGAGTTGAAAGAGATGAAAATTATTTTCTTGCTTCATTATAGTTTAAATTTTATTAGCAGCACTATTCTGAATCTGAATGTACATGTTCATGCACTTATGTTTATTACCTGTATTAAAACATCACTGCCTCTTAAAATTCAACACACATTGTCATCAATCACAATGCACCATGATGGTACTCTAGTTGTCGTTAGCTTTCGTTCTTAAAACCTTGCATGATGAGTAAAATATAATGTGTTTTAGCTTTCATAAGGTAGCTTTCCATATAACACTGCCACATTGTCATCAAATACATTACACCATGATGGAAATCTGACTAGAGTTAGCTTTCCTTCTAACATGGCACTATGAGTGAAAGCTTATGTGTGTTAGCTCATTACACCATTACGAAAATATAGCTAGAGTTAGATTTCTTTTTAACAACATGGCACGATGAGTGAAAGCTAATGTGTGTCAGCTTTCATAAGGTAGTTTTCCATCTAACACAACCACATTGTCAAATTGCACTGTGATGGAAATCTAGCTGGAGTTAACTTTCAACCTTAAATCATTGCACGGTGAGTGAAATCTAATATGTGTTAGCTTTCATAATGTAGTTTTCCATTTAGCACAACCACATTGTCATCAATCAAAATGCACCATGTTGGAAATCTATCTAGAGTTAGCTTTCGTTCTTAAAACGTTGCACGGTGAGTAATAGCTAATGTGTGTTAGATTTTGTAAGGTATTTTTCTGTCTAACACAACCACATTGTCATCAAATACATTACACCATGATGGAAATCTAGTTGGAGTCAGCTTTCCTTTTAACAACATGGCACGATGAGTAAAAGCTAATGTGTGTTAGCTTTCATAAGGTAGTTTTCCATCTAACACAACCACATCGTCATCGATCGCATTGCACCGTGATGGAAATCTAACTAGAGTTAGCTTTCGTCCTTAAATCATTGCACGGTGAGTGAAATCTAATGTGTGTTAGCATTCATAATTTAGTTTTCCATCTAGCACAACCACATTGTCATCAATCACAATGCACCATGATGGAGATCTAGATAGAGTTAGCTTTCTTTCTTAAGACATTGCACGGTGAGTAAAGCTAATGTTTGTTAGCCTTCATAAGGTAGTTTTCCATCTAACACGGTCACATTATCATCAAATACATTACAACATGATGGAAATCTAGCTGGAGTTAACTTTCTTTCTAACAACACGACACTATAAGGGAAATCTTATGTGTGTTAGCTCATTACACCAAGATGGAAATCTAGCTGGAGTTAGCTTTCATTTTAACAACATGGCACGATGAGTGAAAGCTAATGTGTGTTAGTTTTCATAAGGTAGTTTTCCATGTAAACAATCACATTGTCATCAATCATATTCAGCCGTGTTGGAAATCTAGCTGAAGTTAGCTTTCATCCTTAAATCGTTGTACGGTGAATGAAATCTAATGTGTGTAAGCTTTCATAGTGTAGTTTTCCATCTAGCATGGAGACATCATCATCAATCATAATGCACCATGATGAAAATCTAGTTGAAGTTAGCTTTCATTCTTAAAACATTGCACGATGAGTAAAAGCTAATGTGTGTTAGCTTTCATAAGGTAGCTTTCCATTTAACACTGCCACATTGTCATCAAATACATTAAACCATGATGGAAATCTAGCTAGAGTTAGCTTTCCTTCTAACATGGCACTACAAGTGAAATCTTATGTGTGTTAGCTCATTACACCATTATGAAAAGCTTATGTGTGTTAGCTCATTACACCATTATGAAAAGCTTATGTGTGTTAGCTCTTTGAAATAGGGTGCAAAAAAAATCTCATTGAATTCATGGTTTTGTTTTGGTCTCACTGCAATGGTATACAAGGTAAGAAACCTCAACATAATACTCTGCAAGTCCAAACTAAACTCCTACCACCAAAATGAATGACCAAAACCATCACATTAAACTTTGACATGTTGGCAATTATACCCTTCACAGTGGATGTGTGTATATCCATCCGCATCTCACCAATATTCATCATTGTTAGTATCATTGTTTTGATGATGATTGTCATCGTCATCATCATCGTCGTCATCATCCTTATCCTTGTCATTGTCATGGTAATGATAACGCTTGGAACTAAAACTAGTAGAATTAAGCAGGTTTGGAGTCTAGCCAATTCTCATTCTAAATGAAGATTGCAAGCCAAGACAGAGGAAAAAAAATGTTATAGAAACTAGATTCACTTACACAATATTCTATACTCACTGGAGTTGTTGTAATATATAATTCTCCTCTTTTAAAAGAATCATTAAAACGTAGTAAAAGCCAATCCATCGTTATATTTTTCTTGAAGTAGATTTTCCAGGGTCAATATGTGTTAAAAATTGTTTGTCAATTAGTGAAGAATTTATAGAGTTTAAGAAAATATTGGATAAGATTTATGTTGATAAAGAGTAGTGATCCTTTCTCATAATAATGTACACTCTACAACCTACAACCTTACATATTATCTAGTTTCATATCATCTCCCACCACTATCCACTATGACTATAGGGGATGAATCCCCCAACCGCTTTGTATTTTAGTTTAAGATAAAGTTTTGTATCTTAGTTGTGAGGATCAATCCTCAGTGATTAAAGAAAGATTGGAACTTAGAGCCCTAGATTCATGGTGAGGATGGTTGAATAATATGGTGGGAAATCTCTAAATGCTCAACACAAATCAAACTCACTCTACTAAGAAAATAACAATAATGGGTCAGACATCCAATTAAAAAAAAATGTATTGTGGATAGGCTTTTGGACTTACATCATTGCCCTTTAAGGTTACAATGTGAAAGGACACCTAATCAAGCTCCTAATACCACAATACCTCTAGATATGGGACTTTTCTATGGGGACTATACTATTCCACTCTAGTCCTTAGTGCCTCCAATTGTTATATATATGGTTTCTTGTAAAAATAAATTGTAAAAGATTAGGGCTTGGCTGAGCCCAATATTTACATTTATTGTCTTTGCAAGTCCACCATATCCAACCACAACTCATAACCAAATCTACTGTTGAAAGAGTTCATCTCATGGCCACTATGGTATATAATGTGCACAACGTGTTGATATAATAAAGAACACACATGTATGTAAACAAAAGTTTAGACATTCCCACAATCAATGTGGGATAGAGATATAAAGGGCGTCAAAGGCAATATGAAGCCTAAAGATTAATGTGCATCCAAAAGTAAAAAAATTGGGAGCTTGACGATAGGATCAACAACAATGTTTTATAGATACATCAGGAGAGGCTTCAAGGGATTATCCTCCAGGTGCTCTAATCGTTGATATTGTTATGGAGCATCATTCGTCGACGACCAAATCGAGTCTATGAGGCCTATACACATCTGTTGGAAATTTCATAGCTCAATTATGTTGCTCAGTTTTAGATCTAGGTCTTGAGACCAATTCTCCACGTGTCCTTGAATGACTCTTTTATGCAAGTTAAAGCTCACCATAAAATCCAATCCAAGGCTCAGATTTATCTTTATGTGAATTTAATCTTACATTTAGTTGTAGTTTTTTTGTTATGAATGGGCATGCTTCCTTTTTGAGTGAATGAAGAGCTAGTTTGGTTCCGAGTGAGTGGTTCGTTTGAAATTTGGTTCCTTTGTATGGACTTCCAATGGCTAGGGGACACCACTATAAATAAAAAAAAAAAGGAAAAATGTCCCAACTGCACTTCGGGTTACTTCATTAGGGGCCATGGGCTCAAACATTCCATAACCATTCATGATTTCTATATAGGTGATCTCTTTAGTCAACACTAGCCCCATGTTTCCTTTTATAGATTACTTATTTCAAAGAGAAAATTAAGCCATCACACTCAATTCCTTCTCCATGAGCTCAAAGCCTCAAAGTTGTAGCATGCAACATTGCAATGTGCATTGCCAAGTCAGGTGGTCACAAACAGACTACCTTTCTTTCACATTTTTTGCAAAGCTAACTTTTGTCTCACATGGATATTGGATTGAGGAGAATTCTACATTGTGCGTCATATTTTACATTATTGTTGTATTATAAGAGGGTGTTCTATTTTATATTAGGATGGCGAGCTGAAAGTCATCAGTCTAACTGTTGTTCCAAAATAGCACAGAGGTATTTCCTTAGTTGTGCCTCCTTGCATGAATGATAGCTAAGCTAACAACCAAGTGATGCATGCATCCTTATCCTATGTGACTGTTGTTTCCCTCCTGCTTGCACAATTCTAAAAATAACATTGAAGCCAACTTTTAGTTAACTATGTTTTATTCTGGGTGTCACTTCTACTTTGTGCAATGAACTGTAAGTGCCACCTAGCTACACCCTCAATTCATTCCTTTTAATCCTTTTTAAGGCGCCCTTTTCTACAAACTCACCATGATTGAGATTTTCTTCATAATGCTTTAATGCCTTTTCATCTTTGAGCTCTAACTGTGCATATATTTCACCAGGGCATGGTTTTGACATGTTTGTAAATTCCTCTCCTGACAGCCCTGAATTGTATCCCTGTATTTGTTGATTAGGATAATGAATAATTACTTATCGCTCTATTGTTTGTCCTTGGTAAAGTTGATAAAAATTTGGTCAAGGTAATGTGCTCCATCTCTAGTCCACTCACAAGATGAATCCTACCAGTGCCCTCAACAAAGATGCCCTGTGGGTCAAGTTGTTTTATCCAAATTCAAAAGCGAGCTTATCATGGTGTTGGAGTATTAGTTTGAAAAGTGGGTTGTAATTTATCTCATTGTTTAAACAAAGAGAAATGCCATAATACATACAAGCCCAAACCAGCTTGGGACATGGCAACAAGTCTACTAAGTTACTAACATCTCAAAGGTGGCCTACAAATCTAGTTCAGACTAGAGAGAGTGATACATTAGTCATTTTGTTGACCTTGAAACCTGTCAACAGTCATCACCTTGCTCAAAGATATAATGAGAGGATTAGGCATGCCTTTGTTTGATCATATTGGGAATCAAGTGCCTTTAACCATTGTAAGCAGTCAAGATTGATATTTTGTTGGTAGGGTAGCCTAGTAATCACATTTACATATAAACATTCACCACATATTCTTCTTCACCAAGTTTTTGATGCAAAACCTAGGGAAAATAACATTTTCATCCGTACCATGGTGATAAGGGACATCTACAAGATGATATCCTTAGCAGAAACTTGATTTGTATGATGAAACATCTGCTCTTTTTGCACATATGACAAATCACATAATGCTTGTATCTCTAGTTATAGAGTTTTATTAAACTAGGTTTTGCTCTACCTTGTGTATTGAGTTCTACATAGGGTATTGCTAAGCCAAAACAACCTTGTGAACCAACTCAGGTTCATGTCGTTGTACTTCTGGAAATCCATGTTCTTAACTGCTGGTTGTAACTGATGATTATCACCATTCAATATGCAATGTTTGAGCATTGCATGTCTGTCTTCTTGTCTTTGTAACAACATAGGTGTGAATGTTTCCTTAAATGATAGAGCATGATAAACTGCCATTAATAATGGCCTTTGCAACTTAGAAATATGTCGAAAACTAACTTCATTTAAATTTGTGACAAAAAGCCTAAAAACTTGTGATACTAGCATAGCTTCAACCATTTATGTGGAGAAATTCTTACCATCATTCCACGATAGGCATGTATGAAAAAGATTCGAAACTGACACATATTTTGACATATAAACGAGGATGGGGAGAGGGATATGCTTAGATATGTAAACTGACACATATTTAATTATTTGTTGCTCAGTTCCACTTGAAGAATTTGTTTTTGTGTCTAGGAATTTAGTTGTTTTAGAATTCTCCTGTGAAAATTGTACAATTACACAGAAGCAATCTTAAACCTGTTGTGCTTATCCAAAGTTAATTGGACCTGTCTTCAGCGAGATTCTGCACTAACATTGCACTGTTTCCTACTCCATTGCAATTAGGGAATATGCATAATCCTTATTTGGAATAAAAAATTCAGAAGAGAGCATATTTAAAACAGGTTGTTGGCACAACACAGATCAAGGGGTTCATTAGCTGACAACATGGTGCCCTCAATTGAAAATAAGAAACCTAAATACCATTCTATTGCAGATTCCTAAGAACAATAAAACAAGAGAGTATCGTAAAGATAGGTAATTTTGTTTCCCTTTTCAAAATTTCAGGGGTTCATGCAAATGAGGAAATGAACCTACACATCAATGGTCGATTACCATAGCAATCTACTGACATAGTCTGTGGGGACGAACATACAACCAAAGCCATAAGAAACAATCCCCACAATACTCAGTTGAGGTCTCCATAAAAAAATACTGCCCTAAAGAAAACTCTGAATGGGCCTAACAAACCCTGAATAGTAGAACCCTTGCAGCTAAACAATTCTAAGTCCATATTTAGAACATCTAGGTGAAGCACCAGGACGAAAACCTACAAGGTCATGAGCTCCATGCACTCCTACTTTGTTTATAAACTAATAGTGTTTGCACTTAATATGCTTGTTTTGTTGCAGGTACCCCAACCTAACTAAAGCCAAAACAAAATTGGGCCACATCAACCATGGAGCCTTCGTAAACCACACATACCGTTGCATTACCTCATTCCTTATTCTACTTGTAGACAACTTGTAATCAAGTGAAACCCTGGCCATATATAATATGCAATACATGCGATAACACATAATGACAATGAACCTACTTACAACATATTGTTGCATTACCTCATTCCTTATTCTACTTGTAGACAACTTGTAATCAAGTGAAACCCTGGCCATATATAATATGCAATACATGCGATAACACATAATGACAATGAACCTACTTACAACATATTGTTGCATTACCTCATTCCTTATTCTGCCTTTAGACAACTTGTAATCAAGTGAAACCCTGGACATATATAATATGCAATACATGCGATAACACATAATGACAATGAACTTGCTTACAACATGTCATTATTTCCCATGATCCATAGCTACCAAAAACCAAATCACAAAAATAAAAAGCATGTGGTACTTCCATAATAAAGACAAATACATCAGCAACATCATAGAATAAACCATAGAGCGATCACATATCATCAGCATATGAAGCAGGAGTAATGGACTCTCAACCAGCAACCTTTTCCAGTACCTTGACCATAATGCACACTACAAGGACACCCTAAAACTGCCTATTATTCTATTTTGTGGAGGCAAATCTTTTTAATTATTAGATTTTAAATAAGGGGATATGCTTCGTTGTGACACTTCGTGATCGATCTAATGTTTACAAGATTTTGTGTAAACATCTGGCGACTCCAAAGTTGAAGTTAACATCTAAAAATGGAAATGTTTTGGGAAAGAGATTCAATCAAGAAATTTCACAAAATTTTAGGACATATGCTAATGTCAAGAACTTGAAAATAGTAAGCAAAGCTCACTTCCATCACAAAATTATCTACAATTTCAAACTCTGCAAAAGATTTTTACTTCAAAACAAAAAACATAATTCATGTTAATAATATGCAAGAACAGATTCTATGATTTCAACTTTCTATTCTTTAAATGCAGATGCAATTCCAGAATGAAACATAGCTCTAATGTTTGAACAAAATGAAACATCCATGTTCCCAACTCCGTGTGTAATAAATTTGAATAAAGAAACAATCAAGCATTCAAATTCAGGCAAAGCCAAACACTATAGAATGCCAAATTTGAAATAACAAAGCTTGAAAATTGAAACCAGCCTAGCAATTGGAAGTCATTAGACATTAAATAGTGGATTAAGACTAGAGCATTAATAAGCATTTCTAATGAAGACCAGAGATGATAGTATACAGGAAAATCTGTGCTAGCAGCTTTCTAGACTCTAAATTAAATAAGATATATTAAATAATAAAATTAAATAAGATATATTAAATAAAAAAATTATATAAGATAAATTTATTCATATTTCTCACCCTCATCTTTTTGTGCAACATAAGCCTTGATAGGAGGTGTGATGATTGAATTGACTTGCCTTGAAGCTAAATTTGAAACATCTTGCTTCTTTGGAGAAGGCAGCACTGGTGCAGTCACGCTCTGTAGCTTTTGTTGTAGGATGGATGTCATGCAACATATCGATAACATGGGCTCAAGGAAGACTAGGCCAAAGCTACCAGTACCATTTTAGTATGTGGGACTTGTATCTTTGATATTTCACCCTTGTCTTGGGTAATAATGATATATTTTCATGTCTTGAAACTATCATTCGTTCTTGAGCATATGAATAACATTGGCTCGAGGAAGACTAGGCCAGAGCTGCTAGTACAATTTCAATATGTGGGACTTGTATCTTTGATATTTTACACTTGTCTTGGATGATAACGAGTTATTTTATATCTCAAAAAATTATAGCATTCGCTCATGACCACCTATTCGTGGAAGCTGTTTATCAAATTGAAATATATTTTAAGTAATGCACATACTAGCCTTTGGAATCAAAATTAACTTGGATAATAGAAAACATGTTGTTGGCACCAAATTCAACTTAGATGATAGAAAACTTATGGCTCTAGATGATGAAATCTCACAAATAAGCTGACGAATGGCATATTTCATAGTCGGAGCATAATTTTGCTAGAAAAGCATCTTTAGTAGCTTCTAGCTTTAAATCTCCATCATCGTTGCCCTCAGTGCCGCTTTGCTCATAAACTGTCTGGACTTCCTGTAGCTCCTAAACTAAAGTTAATGTAGCAGCTGCCCTAATCCTGGCATCTGCAGCGGAGAGGTTTCTAAACACATCCATGTGTAACTCCGGTTGAATAGGGCCATCGTCATTCCCGTGTGGAGGGTTACTCCAGAAATCTCGGGTTTGTAAGCTTCATCAACGCGTCCATTCTGAGCATAACCCAAAATCATTAATGTCCAAGATACCAGATTCCTTCCAGGCATTTCATCAAAGAGTTTGGCAGCCTCGTCAACCAAGCAATTCTGTGCATATCCCACAATCATTGATGTCCAGGAGACCACATTTCATTCAGGCATTTTGTCAAACAGGTCAAGAGCCTCATTAACATACCCCTTCTGTGCATATCTGCAATCATAGCATTCCATGTGACAACATCTCGTCTAAGCAATTTGTCAAACACATAACGTGCAGTGTTGAACTTCCCATATTTTGCATACATGTAAAGAAGGCATTCCCCACAAAAACTTCAGAGTGAAACCCACTTCTGATTATTTCTTCATGAACCTCCGCCACTGCTTCCAAGTGAGTACATGCTGGGAGAAAGCTGGATAGAGTGAATTGATTGGGGGAATACCTGTTCCTTGCATTTGATTGAAAAAGTGTCAACGCTTCTTTGCCATGGCTAGCCCTAGAGTAAGCTGTAATCATAATACTCCACGAGACCACATTTCTCTCAGGCATTTGCTCCAGAAACCTGTGACCATTGATTAAATTCCCGCATGTGACATACACGCTTAGGAGTTTATTGGGCAGAGCCTTGTCAGTGCAATTAAATTTTAAATGACTTTGGATGATGTGAGCATGGACTAGCTTGGCCTTCGGCAGATCTCTGTTAATGAGGCATACCTGCAAGAGAGAATGATAAGCAGAGCAATCTACTTGTTCGTCCATCAAATGCAAAATGCACATGGCTGCTTTCAATCATCGTTGTTTACACACCATCTCACATCGTTCTTCACTCAGGTTAGCATTCTTCGCCACCACAAGGGCTTTCAGTTTCGCCGGGTGACTGCCTACCTGGTAAAAGTTCAATGGTTGAGTAACTACAGGATGAATAAACTCTAGCAGACAACAAAGAAGGGAGATGATAGACCAGCAGGTTTCTTTTGACCACCAGGATTATGGGTTTTTTTAAAGCACTAAAAAACAACTTTATATTATAAAACAAAGTTGTATCAAATAACTACATTTTTATTTTTTGGAAGAATAGAGTTCTTTCTTATAATCCAAAATAAATTATCACTTGATAAAACTTGATATTTATATTTTCTTCTCCCAATAGTATTTTGACATTTTTATAGGTTTTGTAATAAACAACATATCATAACAACGATAACAAAACAAGAAAGATGCCAGCCAAAAAAACAAGCTATTTGTAAACAAAGTTTACTAGATGAACAACTCCTAAATCAAAAGAACCTTAATGTTTGTGATTGTATAGGCATTTCATCTCTGAGCTCTTTTTAATAAATCTTTCCATCCAATTCACTGATGCCTTTCTTTGAAATTCTATCTGCTTCATTATTTAATTCTCTATAGATATGCTTAGAAGTAATGTGTGAGAACTCATATATCAACTTTCTAACATTTCCCATCCAATTTTCCAATAACAAAAAGTAAAGCAGCTACCCCTCTAGCCCAATCTGTAATAGCTTTTGAATTTCCAACCATTAGAATAGAAGCGAGTCCCATTCTCCTAACAAACCAAAGAAATCCCCGCAAGGCAACCATCTCCACTCTTTTATTAGTTCCTTTTCCAACCCCAAAGATGTTCCTTCTATGGAGTTCTGCCACAAGTCCCTAAGATAACCTATAATATTCGCATAAACCAATAAAAGGATCAAAACCAATAAATACTTGAGTACCTCGGTAGATGGCCCAACAGATCGACTAGTTAATAATGGGGAAAGACTTCAAAAAACTACTCCAAATAGATGAAATACACTCATTCTGATCCCCATTTATATCCCAGATAGAATTAGTTAATATTTGTTGATTTGCAAATGATGAAATGCATCCCTTCGCTTTTGTCTCCATGTTTCCTCCTTTTGTTTCAATTTTTTCTTCTTTATTTATCTCAAGCATAAGAAGCTTTTCTTTTCTCCTAGATGAAAAGTAATCTTCATCCACTTCCCCTGTTATCATCTGAATTTCTTCATCAATCTTGAGCAGCTCCTTTTCATTTTCTATTTTAAGTAGCAAGCTTCTAATTAACGAAATATAGTTTACAAGGAAACTATAATAATTTATGGAGTGATTGGATTTTTTTTTCACTTAGAAAAAACAATTACCATTATTCACAAAGAATTAAGGAATCCTTAATTACATAACATGTCAAATAGTGAGACTTGAACCTTAGTGGGGAGTGATTGGATTATTATAAATAAAGAGATAGAGAGAGGTTTTTTATGAAAAATGGAAAATGTATAACGTAGATGAAAAATAATATATAAGGATAAATTACACATGAGGAGGAGATAGTGTATAATGAGTGTGTGTATGTGTGTTGATTTCATCTATTTCATCATTATTGTCAATGTCATTAATTTAGATGGCATGCATGAACATGCATTTCATCTTGTCTATTGGGCATATGGCCTCAGGGCACCTTTATGGCTACCGTCAACCTTAAGCCAAATTGTATATGTAATATTTTTATTCATGGTAATCATAAGAACAATTGTTTTGTGAGGCTCCTTGGAATTTTGTTCCAGAGGTCAAGTATGAGGGGATCAAATTCCTCTCGATGAGACACCCATTGATGTTATTGTTGAGTATGAAGATGTATGGGTATCATACATAATATATACATTACATGAGCACATTGTTGGTGGGATGTTTCCAAAGGCCATGAAAAGGACTTGAATTAAAGATGTATTGAAGCCATATGGGTGGCACAACCACAACATTTAAATCCTAATTGCATTGTATCGACGTTGTTTCTAATGGACCTTGGATTTGTGGGGATACCCTTATCTTGATCTCTTCATGAATTAAAGGTTTTTCTAATGACCATATAACTTAGTTATCTTTCCCTATGTGTGTGGATTTCTATAAGAATAGGAAGGGAAGAATACCAAAAGTAAACGAGGAAGGTGAAATGTAGAAAGGAAATAGAAGGCCAAGCCTATTTTGGAAATGATTTGCATTGTTGGGTTACCCTAAAGGAAGAAGGGAAGGAAGGAAAGGTGCTTGCTAATATTATATTATGGAAGAAGGAAGGATTAGAAAAAGATTTGCTAAGAAGGAAGAGAAAAACAAGGGTACATAGCAATATAGGAAACCTCTTATGGGGACATTCATGGTAAGGAAGATTGGAAAAATCAAAAGAGGACACCGTAGGGTTGGATAAATGAAGAAGGTATGCTAAATAGATGTTAAGGGGACACATAACATAGGAGAAAAGGACACAATCATTCATTAATACTATAGGCACATTAGTCAACCCAAAAGGAACCACCACAAACCCACAATTCTCAAATCAAAATGTAAAAGTAGTTTTCATGATATTTTCATTCTTTATTTATAGATGATCATACCCCAATCATAGATCAATATTAAAAAACATTATGGACCCTTTAATATAATAAAAAATCCATAGATATAAGGAAAGGGATATTGGTTATATATGGTGGCCTTAATACTCAACTCTATGTAATCTATACACAACATCTGGGATCCATCCTTCTTCCTCACAAAGATAATCGATGTTCCCCAAGGTGACACGCTAGGTTGGATCAACTCTAAATCCAAAAAAAATCTTCATATGCATCTGCAACTAATGAAATTCAAGCATGGGAATTGAATAAGGGAACTTATATGGACTTTGGTTCAACAAATAACACCAAATCACAATTAGGAGGAAGCCCATGCAACTCTTCAAGAAAAACATCTGGAAATTCTGACAAGATGGGATACTGAGTCAAAAATATGCCACCACAATATGCATCTAGTAGCCCTTCTTGGGACTTATTTTCAACTACAATAATGATACAAATTGCAAGGATACAACCATGTTTGTCCCTCTCAA
>LPNX011075637.1:336478-391403 GCA_001517045.1 Pseudotsuga menziesii
TTTTCATGAATTGCATCTATGTGAATGCTTCTACTACTGCTGTGTGATTTTACTACCGCTATGCTACTATTTTTTCTGCATGTATTGCATCTATGTGAATCCTCTTTGGATCATTGCTACTACCAACATCTCTATAGTTTTTCAAAGTAAATTTCATTTTTTTCCTCAACCTAATGACTAAACTTCCTTTTAATAAGGAACTACTTTCGTTATTCACATATCCTATGATTTAGATATCTTCTTTGGTGGCCTTAAAAACATTTCTTTGTATTTTATAGCTTCCACTTATTTTGGATTCTAAAATTTGTATCCACAACTATTAAAATTTTATTCATATATTATATCAAAACTAGCAATGATGACACTATCCAAATCATAAGGGATCGTTTGGTTGCACTAGTGAGGTACTGATGGAATAAATAATTGCCCAGATCTTGAAGTTTTTAAACCTAAATCCTTAGAGATCTCTTCAAGTGTTATATGTACTTGAAAATTGAAAGGACATAGTGAGTGGAATTTGTCAATTTAAATACTACCTTTTACCAGTGGGGGTGTCATTGGTTCTTAATGTGTCATTTTGAGTTCATTCATTGTATTTATCCCTATCAAATTTTCTTTTATGATAAATCTTGACCATGTTTTGCATTTTCTGGAATTTCTACTATTGATGGTAGACTTTGAACTTTCAAAAATCTGCTTACTGTAATATCAATATAGGGAAGTAGATATTCAGAGCTGCTACGACCTGATATGCTACTAAATCAAGGAGTTTTTGTTGGGCCAACAACTGTGATCTTGTGGTGTAGCCACATGATAAAAGTAATCTCATCAAGGATCAACCACCACCTTGGTCTTGACCATGAAACTACTGTGTGAAGGATTGATGACTTGCTGCGAATTGGAGAGTGGAAATATTTACCAACCACTGCATGGAAATTAAAAGCTACTGTCAACATGAAGGAGGTTTGCTAAACTGATTGGATGGAGTACTCTCAGTGGTAGTAAGCCTATGCTAAATTGTAGTCTTCACTATTCGATTTGTATTAGTAATGGCTAGTTAGCATCATTTACTCTTTCCAAAGTGTGAAAAATTGATGGGAAAGAATTATAGTTTGTGGAGTCATAAGATACTGCCCATTATTGAATTTAGAGATATTGAACAAAGCATCTTAGGTAAAGAATACAAACCAGCAAATTATCCTGAAAACTATGATAAAAGACATAAAGAGGCACTTGTGCTTCTCAAACTATCACTGGAAGAAACATTAATTCCAGAAGTAAGCAATTCCATTGTAGCACTTGTATTGTGGACAAATATCCAAAATAAGTATCAAGCATCAGAAGTTGGGTGGTCATTGTATTTTAAAAATCTTTTGTTTTAACTTTTCCACCAAGTTGCAGGAAGGAGGATCAATCTCTAAATATTTATTGCACTTGAAGGATCTTAATGATCAAATTTTTGCTATTAAGAAGCCGGTGGATGATGAGGATATGGTTACTATGTTGATGCAAAGTTTGCCGCCATTTTTTGATTAATTTTTTGAGTCCTTACATCTACTTGGAGAGAACCAACAACTTACATTTGAGAAGTTATTGACACTTTTTTGTACAGAAGGAAAGGAGGCTAGATCAGATAGAGGCATCAACTCCATCCACTATAATGAGTGAATTTAGTGCATAGTTCAAAGGAAAATACAAACAAAAAAATGCTAGCAATGTATCAAAGAGAACAAATTCATATGTTATTATTGCAATAAGCCTGGACACTTAAGAGATATTGCCAAAAAAACAATATGACTTGGCACGTGGCCAAATGAAATCAAGGCATGCAAATGTTGCCGAAAGAGGTGAAGAAGAAGAAGTGGGTGATTTTTCATTTGTGGCATTACATAATCAATCAACCAAGTCCATAGCCTGGTATTCGACTCAGGCGCATCTCACCACTACAAGTGTCACATAAACTACTATGTAAATTTCATTGAAGATAAGAGTATTAGTGAATCTATTGCTTTGGGTGATGGATGGACTCACTATGTTAGAGGATGTGAGGTTGTTCATGTCATATTGAACAATACTTTTAAGTGAGGTTGTTCAAAAACGTTTGATATGTTCCTAACATGAGCAAAAATCTCGTCTATTAGTGAGATAACTAGGAACCCTAGTATTTTTGTAAATTTTCAAGGAAGAAAATATATGGTCACTACTCTTGTGATAACAAAGTGAATGTAGTTTGTATTGGTGAAAAAGGGTTGTATAGATTGGCTGATCTAAAAACAACAAAGGCACATGCACCATGTGTGGTAGAGAATACAAATGTAGTCTGGCATGAAAGGTATGGACACCAAAGTTATCAATATTTATCTGTATTTAATAAGACTAATATGGTGGATGGTCTTCCATCCATTCATGATTGTTAGATGTATGTGCAGGATTGTTAGAGATATGTGCAGGCTATCAGTTATGAAAACAACATTGACTTTCATTTGATACTGACAATAAAACATGGCAAGCCAAAGGAGTTTTGGACCTACTACATGTTGATTTGCATGGTCCAATGAAAACACCTACAATATCCGGAGCTAATTATTTCCTACTACTGGTTGATGACTATTCAAGGAAAATGAGGGTTTGTTTTATGAATAACAAGTCAAATTGTTGTTCAAAGTTTGTAACATGAAAATATTTGGTAGAGAAACAAATAAGTAAACAGCTCAAAGCTTTAGGATCTGATAATGGAGGTGAGTTTGTTTCAACTTAGTTCAAATAATTTTGCAAAAGGGAACGTATACATAGGCGGTATACCACTCCATACACTCCACAACAAAATGGAGTCATGGAAAGGAGGAATAGGATAGTTGTGGAGATGGAAAATTGCATAGTGCACAGCCAGAATGTACCATAGCCATACTGTGAAAACGCAGTGAATGCTATTTACATCCTTAACAAAAATCCTTGTAAATATTTGTAGGATATCACTCCTGAGGATTCATGGTTAGGAAAAAAACCTTTTGTAAGAGATTTTGGTATTTTTCAGTTGTATTGCTTTTGCAAATATTCCCAAGGAAAAACGTTCCTAATGAATAACTAGATGTCTCTATGAACAAAATTGTGATCAATAGATATGTTATAGATGACAAAATATCATTCTTTTGTGATAATGATAAATCTATGGATAGTACTAATTAGTGTATGGGAATTTGTTGCTCATTTAAGAACAAGTTCTAGTGTTGAAATCAAACAGGACTCAGAGCCAGAAACATTAGAGGAGTCAAGTTCCAAGGAGGGGTTTGGTTAAGAAGAGGGGGATTCTCAATCTTCACAACAGAGAGGGATTCTTGATCTTCACAGCAAGATCAAGAGGGCCAACAAAGGAAATGGAAGTGGTATTATACCATGATGGAAGGATATTGAGAAGATGAGTTGCCAAAGGTACTAAAAGGACAAACTACACGATTGAGGAAACAAATTGTGTGAGGCAGTGAGTAGGTAAATTTTTCTCTCACTTCTGTTGATTTTGTGCCAGGTATTTGAACCTAGCACATTTGAAGATTCGAAAGGAAAACTTGAATCAAAGGATGCCATGAAAGTGAAATATGATGCATAGATGAAAAACAAGACTTGGGTGTTGTCTACATTGCCTCTAGGGAAGAAAGCAATTCGTTGTAAATGGATTTTTAATGTCAAATATAAATCAGATGGTTCTTTGGAAAAATACAAAGATTGTCTTGTCACCAAAGAATATGCACAAGATGAAGGGGGGGAATGTGAAGAAACCTTTGCCCCCACAACGAAAATGGTAACTTTTCGACTAGTTATCTCCATTTCTACTCATTCTGGATGGAAGATATACAGATGGATGTTAAAAGTGCCTTGATGTAAAGTCCTTGTATGGAATCAAACAGGCTCCTCAAGCCTGGTACTTCAAACTTGATCAATAGCTTAGAGATTCTAGAATTATAAAAACCTATTATGAACCCACTTGCTACGTCATAAACAATGACGATGATATAGTGAAGTTATTTTGTCTATGTTGACAGTCTTCCCATCGCCAAAAGAAGTGCCAACAAGATTCAACAGGTGAAAATTGATATTTGATCTATTTTTGTAATTACTGATTAAATCCTGCTTTATTATTGTTTAGGTGTAGAATTTTTGCAATCTAAGCACACTATATTTTTATCACAAGTCAAGTATGCCAAGGCACTCTTCAAAAAATTCTGAATGACTGAATTTAATCCTACATCTACACCTATGGAAGTTGGCATAAAACTCTCAGCTTACACGGACTCACCACTAGTCAACGAGTCATTGTATTGGCAATTGATTGATAGTTTGATTTATCTTACTACCACCCAATCGGATCTATGTTTTGTAGTGCTTTGTCTCTTTCTCAATTCATGTCTAATCCTGAAGAGTTACATTGGCAAGTTGCAAAATGAGTCCGTCAATATTCAAAGGGACCCTTGACTTTGGAATTCTATATCAGGGATCTGTTGACTCCATGATAGCAGAGCATATTGATTTGAATTGGGTTGGATAAGTTGATACAAGGAAGTCAGAAACAGGTTATGTGTTCACTCTTGGTTTAGGAAGGCAATTTCATGGAAAAGTAAGCTACAACCTGCAGTTGCCTTATCCTCCATTGACATAAAATACAAGGCAGACTTCAATAGAGGTTGTGAGGCAATGTGGTTATGAAGAATATTGGTTGATCTTCAACTTGACCAAGTAGTGCTAACCTCACTTTTCTGTGACAATCAGAGTGATTTCTAAATGGTGAAAAATTTAGTCTATCATGCCATAACTAAGCATATTGAAGTTCATCACAATTACATCAGATAGTTGGTTGATAATCAAGACATTTTCCTTTATTATTGTCCTACAACAGAGAAAACTATTGACATAATGACAAATCCACTTGGTAATGATAAGTTCACTCATCATTCCATGTTGTTAAAAAAAAATCTAACTCCAGCTAGATTTTCATAATGGTGTAATGCGCTAACACACATAAGCTTTCACTCATAGTGCCATGTTAGAAGGAAAGCTAACTGCAGCTAGATCTCCATCATGGTGTAATGTATTTGATGACAATGTGGCAGTGTTAAATGGAAAACTACCTTATGAAAGCTAACAAACATTAGCTTTTACTCACCATGCAATGTTTTAAGAACGAAAGGTAACTCCAAGTAGATTTCCATCATGGTGCATTGTGATTGATGACAATGTGGCTATGCTAGATGGAAAACTACACTATGAAAGCTTACACATATTAGATTTCACTCACCGTGCAACAATTTAAGGATGAAAGCTAACTGTAGCTATATTTCCAACACGACGCAATGTGATTGATGTCAATGTGGTTGTCTTACATGGAAAACTACCTTATGAAAGATAACACACATTAGCTTTCACTCATCGTGCCATGCTGTTAAAACAAAAGCTAACTCCAGCTAGATTTCCATCATGATGTAATGAGCTAACGCACATAAGCTTTCCCTTTTAGTGCCAAGTTGTTAGAAGGAAATCTAACTCCAGCTAGATTTCCATCATGGTGTAATGTATTTGATGACAATGTCGTTGTGTTAGACAGAAAACTACCTTATAAAGGCTAACAAACATTAGCTTTACTCATCGTGCAATGTTTTAAGAACGAAAGCTAACTCCAGCTAGATTTCCATCATGGTGCATTGTGATTGATGACAATGTGGTTGTGCTAGATGGAAAAATACACTATGAAAGCTTACACACATTAGATTTCACTCTCTGTGCAACGATTTAAGGATGAAAATTAACTCTAGCTAGATTTCCAACACGGTGCAACATGCTTGATGGCAATGTGGTTATGTTACATGGAAAACTACCTTATGAAAGCTAACACACATTAGATTTCACTCATCGTGCCATGTTGTTAAAATGAAAGCTAACTCTAGCTAGATTTCCATCATGGTGTAATGAGCTAACACACATAAAATTTCCCTTATAGTGCCATTTTGTTAGAAGGAAATCTAACTCCAACTAGATTTCCATCATGGTATAATGTATTTGATAACATTGTGGTTGTGTTGGATGGAAAACTACCTTATGAAAGCTAATAGACATTAGCTTTATTGACCATGCAATGCTTTAAGAACGAAAGCTAACTCTAGCTAGATTTCCATCATGGTGCATTGTGATTGATGACAATGTGGTTGTGCTAGATGGAAAACTACATTATGAAAGCTAACACACATTATATTTCACTCACCATGCAATGATTTAAGGACGAAAGCTAACTCCATATAGATTTCCATCACGGTGCAATGTGATCGATGATGATGTGGTTGTGTTAGATGGAAAACTACCTTATGAAAGCTAACACACATTAGTTTTCACTCATCGTGCCATGTTGTTAGAAGGAAAGCTAACTCTAGCTAGATTTACATCACGATGTAATGTATTTGATGACAATGTGGCTGTGTTAGATGGAAAACTACCTTACGAAAGCTAACACAGATTAGTTATTACTCACCGTGCAACATTTTAAGAATGAAAGCTAACTCTAGCTAGATTTCCAACATGGTGCATTTTGATTGATGACAACATGGTTGTGCTAAATGGAAAACTACATTATGAAAGCTAACACACATTAGATTTCATTCACCGTGCAACGATTTAAGGTTGAAATCTAACTCCAGCTAGATTTCCATCACGGTGCAATGTGAAAATTTGGTTGTGTTAGATAGAAAAATACCTTATCAAAGCTAACACACATTAGCTTTCACATATCCTGCCATGTTAAAAAGAAAGTTAACTCCAGCTAGATTTTCATAATGGTGTAATGAGCTAACACACATAAGATTTCACTCATAGTACCATGTTAGAAGGAAAGCTAACTCTAGCTAGATTTCCATCACGGTGTAATGTAATTGATGACAATGTGGCAGTGTTAGATAAAAAAACTACCTTATAAAAGCTAACACACATTAGCTTTTACTCACTGTGCAATGTTTTAAGAATGAAAGCTAACTCCAGCTATATTTCCATCATGGTGCATTACAATTGATGACAATGTGGTTGTGCTAGATGGAAAAATACACTATGAAAGCTTACACATTAGATTTCACTCTCCGTGCAATGATTTAAGGATGAAATCTAACTCCAGCTAGATTTCCAACACGGTGCAACATGCTTGATGGCTATGTGGTTATGTTACATGGAAAACTACCTTATGAAAGCTAACACACATTAGATTTCACTCATCGTGCCATTTTCTTAAAAGGAAAGCTAACTCTAGCTAGATTTCCATCATGGTGTAATGAGCTAACATACATAAGCTTTCCCTTATAGTGCCATGTTGTTAGAAGGAAATCTAACTCCAGCTAGATTTCCATCATGGTGTAATGTGTTTGGTGAAATTGTGGCTACGTTAGATGGAAAACTACCTTATGAAGGGTAACAAACACTAGCTTTACTCACCGTGCAATGTTTTAAGAACAAAAGCTAACTCCAACTAGATTTCCATTATGGTGCATTGTGATTGATGACAATGTGGTTGTGCTAGATGGAAAAATACACTATGAAATCTTACACACATTAGATTTCACTTACCGTGCAACAATTTAATGATGAAAGCTAACTCCAGCTAGATTTTCAACATAGTGCAATGTGCTTGATGACAATGTTCTTGAGTTACATGGAAAACTACCTTATTAAAGCTAACACACATTAGCTTTCAGTCATCATGCCATGTTGTTAAAATGAAAGCTAACTCCAGCTAGTTTTCCATCATGGTTTAATGAGCTAACACACATAAGCTTCCCTTATAGTGACATGTTGTTAGAAGGAAAGCTAACTCCAGCTACATTTCCATCATGGTGTAATGTATTTGATAACAATGTGGTTGTGTTAGATGAAAAACTACCTTATGAAAACTAATACATATTAGCTTTACTCACCGTGCAATGTTTTAAGAATGAAAGCTAACTCTAGCTAGTTTTCCATCTGGTGCATTGTGATTGATGACAATGTGGTTATGCTAGATGGAAAACTACATTATGAAAGCTAACACACATTAGATTTCACTCACCATGCAATGATTTTAGGACAAAATCTAACTCCAATTAGATTTCCATCACGGTGCAATGTGATCGATGATGATGTGGTTTCATTAGATTGAAAACTACTTATGGTGGAGAAAGGCTTAATGTAAGATATGTTATGGTTTTGATAATTGATGTCATTGAACCACATTTGATTGTGGAAGATGTTGATGAAGGGGACTTACATCCATGGAAGATCATAGATTTGAGGCATAACAAAGGTAAATCAAAATCTTGAAGCACATGTTAAGTGTTTTTGATAGGACATTGCTTGTGTTTTTGAGCAAATACTAAGTTTGTTTAATTTGCTGTATAGGCGCAAATGTCTCTTCTACATTTTCTATTGGAGACCAAGGTAGATATTTTGCAATGTGGAGTGAAGGTGGGTGAAGGATCCATATTCAATACAAATATTGGTCGTAAAGTGCATGGAAGGATGGTCAATAAATGATCCATAGTGGTTAACATTGAGAAGGTGTTAAAACATGATGCTCTTTTGCCACATCCAACAGGATTTGAGAATACACTAGGGGGTGCATTGGGATCTTATGATATTTGGCAAGAATCAGATTTGGAAACTCATTGTCATGATCATCCAGTAAATACTCCCCAAGATGGGCTTACATTCACATGTAAAAAGGTTTCTCTTACACATGAAAGCACGGGAACAAGCATGTGCATTGACAAATGATCATAGTTAATGTCCGTGAGGATGACATGGTTGAGGGTGAAATGTTAGGTGAAAATGAATTTAGTGTTTGTGGAAGACATTGATAGAACTTGTGAAAGATGTAGGATTGGGGATAAGTCTATACATTGTTGGGTTAGATGGCTAATAAATAAGTTGGTGGACAACGCAGGTGAGATTTCAAGGGTGAATGGAAATTTCAAGGAGGCACCCAAGGAAATGGTGGTATGGGATCTTATAGAGGAAACAAGTCCCTTAAACACATGGGATGGTGATATTTATAATGACAAAGATCCAGACTCAATTGCTATGCATGTAATGAGGCCATATAAAATGATTAAATTAGTTGTGGCTAAAAAAAAGATGGAAACTTTCAAATACAAAGAGATGAAGATAAATAAATCCGACTTTTGGAAGCGGATGAATGCTGCCAACAAGATTGTATTCAACATATGGATAGGAAAGACATTGCAACTACTATAAGGGGTATGAAACTCTTAAATAAAAATGGCATTAGGGAATTTGTCTTGAATTCACTCCTTTCCAAGACAATCATGTCAAAGAGCCATGGCCATGGCCTACCTCCTACTGCTAGGAAAGTAAAGGACATGAGGTTTAATGGAGATATTATTTGTAAGAAAGCATGGTACAAGATACATAGTATTCCTCAAAGCACCTTCTATACTTACCAACATAATTTTCAACAAGGACATGTCAAAGGAATTCATGGTAACACCAGCAAATGCAAAGCATGTGCACATATTGTGGCGGCCATAGAAATATTGCACAAAATTGTAATGGATAATTCAGATTTTTCACCGAACCAAACATGACAAGTTGAAGAAGATGGAATGTCTGCTCCTTTAAGATTGTTGCCATCAACGTAGACCAAAATTTCTTTGTTAAAAGAGATCAATGAGGCTCTTCAAGAGCTCAATTTTCCATCAATATTGCAACCAACAATGAGCAAGATTTGGAATACTCATTTTCCAAATGCGACATTCTCAAAGAACACTAACTTCAGTAAATGTAGTGAATGTATTGTGTTGAAAGCACAGATGAAGACATTGAATACAAAAGAGCTGGAAGAAAAGGCATGAGCTAGACTGAAGAAACATAACGAGACTGTTATGTGTGGAAGATATTGCTACTATGCCCACATAACTATGTTAGAGTGGTATCCAAATTAATACTTGAGCATTATCCATGATAAAATGGACAAAACAAAGACTTCAATCCCAAGATTACATGTCAAATCAAAATATATTGTAGGAACAAACTTGGGTTTGTCGTTTACAGGTATGCTAACACATGGGCATAGCACAGGAAGTTTTGGTCATTTCTCCCTACCATTTGTACACATGGGATCACAATTTACCATTACATCTATTGCAAAGTGCTTGAGGGACCTTGAAGACCCACGCCTTGATATGTATGGTAATTTTCTTTATGAGAGTGGAAGTTCAAGAAACCCACTTTCAAATGCATTACTTCAAAACTCTATTTACTCAAAATGTAGAGTGTACAAGGATGCTTTCCTATCTTAAAATGGAAGCTCAAAAAATCAAAATCTTGATTTTAAACCTCTTCCTCCACATTTGTTGTTATAGTTGGACAATGCAACTAGTGATAATAAGAATTGTTATGTTTTCATGTTTCTATCACTATTAATTGCACTTGGTGTCTTCATCACTATTGAGGTTGGATTCTTGATTGTGGGGCACACCCATGAATACATAGATGGAACCTACGGAAGAATGTCTTCCAACTTGAAAATTAAAGATATATATTATTTACTTGAGATGATGGATACATATCGCACAATAGAAGAAAAAGAAGGATTTCCACCTAAACTTATTGACAAAGTGCATGACTTCAAAATTTTTCCTAATGGTTACATCAAGGAGGGGGAAAATGCAGTAGCTGGACATCTTAATGTCCAATACTTCCAATTTCTTGTACTCAATGATGTTCCAATTATGAGGTATAAAGAATCCATTAGAGTCATTGAGTGGTCAAAACCAGTTGAGTTCTGGAATATAGATGATGAAGGTCGACCTATATTTCCCACAGGGAAGCCATCTTTCTTACGTCCCAAAGACAATGATTATTTAAAAGAACTATAGGAATGAATAACATCATACATAAAAATGTGGAAAGAGACTATTGGAAATGAGAATTAACCAATTGTTATAGAGGAATGTAATAAAAAACTAAAGTATTGGAAAAGAGTTCTTGATGCATTAGATGGAATCTACAATGACCATACACCCTTGGATGAAAGTGATTCTTCTTCTGATGATTTTTCGCCCAAGACGAGGAAAAATTTTAACGTCGATGGTAATGCACTCCATGCAATATCAAGTATTAAGGATGGGGATTTTGATAATGTGACAGATGAACCGGTATATGTTGGACCCAGGTGCAACTAGCCAAAGCCAACATTCGATCCTAGAATTGATGTTGATAAGGAAAGATGTTGCTTGTTAGATCAAGAAATGAGGGTGAAGGAGAGATGATTTGGATGGAAAAATCCACCTCAGATATATTCTAGGACAATGACAGCGAGACCCTTCATGTAAATATTGATTGGTGGAAACCTAGCTCAGGGAAATACAAGGGAAACATTTTAGAACAATATTGGGTACCAAATCCTGATGACACAAAACTTGGATATATTCCAATTAATACCATAGTTTGGGCATGGGTGCCAAAGAAAGAAGATTGTAGGAAGACCAAGATAAATAAATGTGGTCTACAAGCTGTACTTGATCTGCATGAGCAGATATAAGGAGATTAGGTGGAGATGATTCATGAATGTAATTTTTCTTTTTGAATGACTTTTAGTATACATGAAGAAACAATTTTCAATGTTTGTAGTATAATAAATACTCTTCAAGTGACGTTTTGAAGAATTTTATATTATTTACCGCATATATGAAAATTTCACATCAAGTTCAATGTTAATTCACGTGATGATACTTTATGCGAATTAGATAACACCATTCAAATTTTAACTTTTCAATTTGTCTTTTAGATCAACACAACATCTCACTATATCAAATGTGCATAATTATATTCATTAATGTATGTACAAAACCCTTACCTTATTTATTATTAGCTTTTGCTCACTCTCTTCATCACCACTTCGAGCTTTTCATTTTGTTCCCCTGATGATTGGTGGAGTGTCCACTCGAAACATAGGGACGTTTCAATACACACAATTAAATTCCACAAACTCTCTTTGTCATTAAGATTAATTGTGGAAATCTTCATCCTCAAGCTGTACTTGATCTGCTTGAGAAAATATAAGGAGATTAGGTGGAGATGATTCATAAATATAATTTTTCTTTTTGAATGACTAATTAATATACATGAAGAAAAAGTTGTCAATGTTTGTAATATATCAAATATTCTCTTCAAGCTACCTTTTGAGGAATTTTATATTATTTGCTACATATATGAAAATTTTGGTTCAACTTCAATGTTAATTCAGGTGATGATACTTTATGCGAATGCACCTTAAAACAGCTTATAGGCTTGCTTTGTGAATAAATGTAAGGCACTTGCAATAAGGTTTGAAGTATGTTTTCCCTATTATTCATTATTATAGTTGATATAAATTTAATTGTACTACTATGTTGCATTCAAATTCATAATTATATTTTCTCGTGTAGACTTTAAAGTGGTGCCAACTTTGTACTTGTATATTAACTTATACTCAATAAATACAGTACTAACATTTTGAGTGTCCAGGTTTTATCAGTTTGTAATCATTGTGATTGATTTTTTGGGTTAAACTGTGTGTGTTTTTTAGACCAACGTTTTGAGTGGACACTCCACCCATGCTTGTTACGGGAACCATGAAAAACTCATTATGGACTGAAAATATTTCACATAACTTAATCCAAAAAATCAATCATTAAGTAGTAACATCATGTTAGCTTTAATTCATGTTAGACATTATCATCAAATACATTGCATCATAAAGACAATTTAATCCATGTGAGATTTAATGCACTGCATGTAATATAAGTATTATGGATGGAGATTTTGATAATGTGATGGATGAACTGGTATATGTTGGACCCAAGTGCAACAAGCTAAAGCCAAGATTCAATCCTATGATTGAATTTGAGAAAGAAAAGATTTTGCTAGTTAGATCATGAACTGAGGATGAAGGAGAGATGATTTGGATGGCAAACACCACCTCATATATCTTCCAGAATGATGAAAGTGAGACTCTTCATGTAAATCTTGAGATGATTTGGGTACCAAACCTTGATGACACATGACTTGGATCTATTCCAGTTAATACCATATTTTGGGCATGGATGCAAAGGAAAGAATATTGCAGAAAGACCACGATAAATAAATGTGGTGTACAAGTTGTAATTGATTTGCTTGACTGAATATAAGGAGATTAGGTGGAGATGATTCATGAATGTAATTTTCTTTTTGAATGAGTTATTAATATACAAGAAGAAACACTTTTCAATGTTGGTTGTATATCAAATATTCTCTTCAAACCTTTTTTGAGGAATTTTATATTATTTTCTAATATGAAAATTTTGGTTCAAATTCTATGTTAATTCATGTGATGGTACTTTATGTGAATTATATAACACCATTCAATTTTTAACTTTTCAATTTGTTTTTTACATAAACTCAACATTTCACTATATCAAATGTGAATAATCATATTCAATAATGAACCTTAAAACATCTTCTAGACTTCCTCTGTGAATAAATGTAAGACACTTGCAATAAGGTTTGAAGTGACTTTTCCCTATTAGTTGTTATTATAATTGATATAAATTTAATTGTTCTACTTTGTTGCATTCTAATTAATATTATATTTTCTTATGTAGACTTTAAAGTGGTGCGAACTTTGTACTAGTGGAATATCTTATACTCAACAAAGACAAAGTAGTAACATTTTCAGAGTGTGGGATTTCACAGTTTGTCATCATTATGAATGATTTTCTGGATTAAGTTGTTAGTGAGTTTTTAAAACCAACATTTCAAGTGGGAACTCCACGCATGATCTTCGGGGGAACAATGTAAAATTAATTATGGTTTGAAAAGATTTCACATAGCTTAATCCCGAAAATCATTAGGCAAGTATTAACATTTAATGTCAATACTACATAAGTTAATAATAGTAAATGTTAATACTCCATAAGTTAATAATAGTCACAACACAATATTAATATGTTTTTAAATATCTTTATATTATGTAAGAAATTTCTTACACAAATTATTAATAATTCACTAGTCAAATATTGGTGACTTTTGTTTTAATACATAAATATAAATATTAATGATAATCAAAGTATATCATTAAATACATTTATAGGTAAAATTTCTCGCATAAATATGTTATTCATAAAATCAACATTCATTAAGTTAGTTTTTAATACACCACCACCACCAACAACAACAATAATAAATTATGTCTCTATTCTAATTCATAACATATTTTAATCACTACTAAGATAAAACCTATTTTACTCTAAGTCATAAAAATATTTTCTCTTGTCCTCTATCAAGTGGTGTCATCTTCCAAAAATAAAAAATCATACTAAAAAAAGACTTAGACTTACTATGGTAACTCAACCTAGACACATTAGTTAACATAATTTCAATTAAATGAAATTCCAAGATAATAATAGCAACAAACATTGATTATTAATTTCATTAAATAACTTTAATAATAATATGTAAACAAATCTTCTGCTATCTATTTTTCGTGATATAACCATTGATCAACTTAACTTTTATTAGAAAATATAAATAATAGTAATAAAATAAATTATATTTCTATTCTAACGTATAATTGTTTTTTATCGTTAAAATAATAAACTTAGCATAGTAACACTTAATATATAATAGTTTTTCTTGTCACTTATAAAATGTTGCCAACCTTCTAATATATTACAACATGATACTCAACACATGCAATATTGCTTGCTACGTCGAGAATTAAAATTGTTATAGTAACAAACACATTTATATTATGTCATTAAATAGTTATTAAATGGGTCATTCTAAAATAGGAACTCAACACCAACAATGTACTAGTTACCATATCAAATTATAATTCAATTGCTTAATCATAGTAACATATACAATATTAATTTCATTACATAAACTTAATCAAATTACCATTTGATACAAACTATAGATAATATTAATGGAAATTATGTAAGGAATCAAAGTCTAAGAATTTCATCATTTTGAAAGAATCAAAGTCTAAGATTTTCATCATTTTGATTTGTCACAGAGGATTAGAAAGGTGTAATTCAGGTGTTAACACAATCCCTCTCCCCTCGTGTTGTAAAGGGTGCTAGCTCAATGGAAGAGCACCTGCATTACAAGCAAAACGATGGTGGTTCGATTCCTCCGTGCCCTAACATACATTAATAGATGATTTAAAATCTAACGATAATATAAATATTGTAAGATATCTATATTTTCAATATAAATATGCTCTTTTCAATTAAACACATTGTTCAAATACTTCATAAATAAATAATGAACACTTGCAATAATTAATTCAATTGGTTTTCTCCCTTTCCTCTTGTATATGAAAAAAATCAAACTGTATTGCACTAATGCTTTTCTAGTTCATAATTGATTTTGATTGTTAAAATAATTAATATTAATAAACAAGGGATTATTTACTATCATCAATATCATTAAATAAATTTATAGGTAAGAAATTTCTCACATTAATCTATTATTCATAAAGTAAACATTCATCAACTTAGTTTTTAATACACTACCACTACCAACAATAATAATAAAAAAATATGTTGCTACTTTAATTCATAATTTATTTTAATCATTACAAGGGTAAAACTTAGACTTTAAAGTCATAAAATATTTTCTAGTTTTGGTTATAAGTGGTGCCAACTTCCAAAAATAAAACAATATGCTCAACAAAGACAAAAATAATTACTATGACAATATTTATAATTGTTGTAATAACAAATACAATGTTGGTATTATGTTATAAAATAATTTAATCAACTTAACATTTAATACAAACTATAAATAATATTAATACAAATTATGTAAAGATTCAAAGGCTATGACTATTTTCATTTTGAAAGAACTCAATCTAGCGAAAGTTCTAAATTCTAGATCCACTAAATAATTACAAATTTAATGAAATATGTGTTATAGTATTTATTTTCTGAGAGTTCTAGATGTGTGTCACTTCTAGAGGAAACATTGGTCACCTCAAAGACTGCAAATATCCCACAATCTAATGTTTTCTTTGTTTCATCCAACTTTTTGATGTGATATTTATAACCATTGCACCACATAGCCCTATGGTGTTTTACCTACAACAAGCCATACACATAAAGATTACATCATGATCCATTTATTATTAAGTGCATGTTTATTCCTTAGAGGGAAAAAATCAATGTTTACATCAATATGTTTGCAAAAAAAAAATAGTGTGGTTGATTAATATGCTTGCATGCTTATCTTTTAAAACATATGCTAAATCGATTTCCCTTTGTGTAATGTTGGTATCTCCATTGCGATGTGCTGCTTTATCCAATGAAGCCACACCTTCCCATGATATTCCATGACCAGATTGTTCACATCGTTCAATCCATACCTTTATCCAGTCAAGATTGTTTGCGATGTATAAATGAAGTGCATCCCACTCTTGACCAACTGTTTGATGAAAATAAAATGAAAATTCAATACAAATTTATATTCACTTAACAAAGTATACACTTTTAACTGATGCATTTTGAATATTAAAAATAGAATATATATATATATATTTCAACCAACAATCAAATGTATTATATTAATTAATCTCCACTAGATAATAATTACCTTTCACCTTCCTTGATCTACCTTTCCCTTTAGGTACTCCACTTTGAAATTGTTATTGGAGTGCAGATCACAAATGCGACCTAAATTGATGTTTGACGTTGATTTAGGAATATATTCACTAATATACATCATGTTTTGGTATACCATATATCCCTCCATCATATAATCCTTGGGATGTGCTTGTTGTCTAACCAAACTCTTAAAAAATTTCAAGTGCCTCTCAACCATCCACATGGATCTTGAGTGTACAGGTCCACATAATTCAATCTCCTCAACTTAGTGTATGAGATAGTGTTCTTGTGCATTGAAAAATGATGAAGGTAGATGCTTATGCATTTCACACATGGGACGAGGAATTTCTCCCCTCCAATACTTTATATCTTCTTTATGGATTTCGTTAGATGACAACCATCTACCAATGATCCAAACCAATCACGAGATTTAACAAAAAAAATATTATATTACATAACATGAATTAGTGTTGGAGGTGTTAGTCGGTGAGCCGACTAGAGTAGTTAACAGACTAATCATAGATTAGGTCGGCCTCCAAAGGATGTGTCGGTTGACCGAAATGACAAGTAGTTACTCATAACTATTTTTGTAATCATATATATTAGGATGTTGAGACAGATAAAGAACTTAGTTCAGTTTTGTATATGTATGGACCCTCATGTGATTCTATAATATAATCTATTATCTGTTATTCTAATATCTGTTCTTGTCTCTTGTCTTTGTATGCTTATATGGTTCTATGTGTGTATTATTGGTAACCTTATGTGATCTGTGAGATTACAACATTGGTTCCGTTTCCGTTAGTACATATACAGATGAAATGACCATATGTAAATGATATCAAAGCAAGAGATTAAGAATTGGTGGGAGCGTAAGATCGCAAATTATTTACAAAATTACATGAGAAGAAACAGATTGACCATTGCTCAGGAAAAGGAAAATTCTTCACCGAAACCCATGAGAAATTTGTAGAATCGGTGCCCTAGTCATTGAAAAAACTATTAGATGAATCCAGAGCAACTAAATACCAAGAATTACTTAAGAAACTGATCCGAGGAGGAAGAACAAACTCGTTAGAGTGGTTTGAGAAAATTGCAAATGAATTCTGTCAAGAACAAGCAGTAGAGGTGAGAGTTTCAGTTGAAAGTATTAAAAAAAGATTCTATACCGACTTTACTAAGAAATTTCTTTGTTTTCTATTGACCCTATTGTTCAAATTTCTAATCGACAGAGGAGTAGGTCATATAGTCGAACCTTGAACATCACTCATCGAACCTCCTGCAAATACTAACTAGGAAGAAAAATAGAAGGCTGGGAAAAATTTATTGCAAAAAGGGAGTGGGAGTACTTCCTGAACAAATAGATCAAACCATCCGAGCTTAATAAAGTGTTGGGTAGGATATGGGGGGGTAGCTAGCCATGTGTCGGGGCAGAGTAAAAGGATTCTAGTCGACCTAAGAAATACCACCAGCATCAATGAAAAGTCAACCTAAGAAGGAAATTGAGCGGACAGTGACTCATAAAGGTGCATTGGACCTACAAAATATAGAAAGGGAGAAGAGGCATAAAAGAAGGGAAGAAATAAAAGAGAAAGCTATAGCGATCCAAAGAAGAATGGTTGTCAGAGTGACATAACATGAGGAAAATACGTCGCAGTCGGGTCATGACCGACAGGAAGAAGGCGTAGATGAAGAGGTGTCTCCAATGGAAGAATATTTGTGGATAGAGCAACGTGAAGATCTCCAACTAAAAATACCCCAGGAGGTAAGACCTCTATCTCTAATAAATCTGAGTACCCGAATGCAGGCCATTGTTGAGGAGGACCTGAGACTAAGAGCTGGTGAGTTCGATATATGGAGCTAACTAGACGATGAAGTAAATGTTGACAATCATCCAGTGATTCGTTGACCAGAGGAAGGAAATTGGGTTACACTTTAGGCGTACGCATCCAACCAAATCATCCATTTACTCTACCCCGGACATGGAGGAGCACCCCACTTCCAAACAAATATTTACAAAACACAGAACATTCAGAATCATGAGCACAACAGTGCAGTTGACATTGATAGAATAAGTCAAAACTTACCGACAAGCTGTCAAAAAAAAATAGACAAACAAAACATCTGATGGAAACGACAGCTCTATCGAGACTAGTTGCAGACAAATAGATGCATGGAATATCCCACTACCCCCACCACCACCCCCGCCACTACCACCTCCTGAAGGAGAAACCGACGCCGACATGGGGCACAGTTCAGCACACATCCCCCTCTTATATGAAGGCAACGAAGACCTCATACGACATTGGTTTGTCTGCGAGTTGACATGGGAGGCCAATCAAGTTACAAATGAGGATAGGAAAATGGCACACTTCACACATGCACTACGAAAGAGAGCATTAACTTGGTATATGACCTATACCGAAAGGACACCTATGCATCTAAAGCAGATATTAAACAATAGTTTCTATCCTTCTTTAAAACACCATATGCAAAGCATCTGGCAGCAAAAAAACTCAAGTCTACAATTCAGAAACCAACAGAAACTGTCTGAAACTATGAAAAAAGATGGAAATACCTCTTTATCTAAATAGACTACGTTATTGATGAACAATTATTAATTCAATGGTTTCTTGTAGGGCTCTCCCAAAATATTCGACGACATATAAGTCTGGAGACATTTAAAACATATGAAGAAGCACTGACAAAATATCTATAGGTTAAGATGGATGAGAACTACCCAACATACCATGCTGTCGATGCACGAATTGAAGAATAGTTGGAAATGATATAGAAATACTTGCGAGAACTGAACCTCAAGGGTCAGGAGATCTGGTGTACAAAATGTTCTACAGCCGGCTACACCAAAGATAATTGTCGATAGAATGTAAGTCGACAAGACATCTATTTTGTCTAGACAAAATGTTTCTGTGATATCTGTCAAGAGCATGGAGATCATACAATGGAATATTTCCCATACAACATGAAGAATGGAAAAAATTCTTGGTGTGTGATCTTTGAAGTTAAGAGTCATGCGATAACTGACTACCACTTAAATCTAAAAAATTGAAAAAACTATCAGGCAGTCTACCAAACAAATGTCATGGCCCAAAACAATGATAATGTCTCAAATGAACAAAATATACCAAAAAATCGACAATCTGAAGGCCGTAGATACAAACGGTGGTTTGACAACCGTCATGGAGGATTTGGAGGTCGATGGTGATTCTCTAGAAATCATGACAATCGACCACGACGACCGATTCAATGCTTCACATGCTATAGAGAAGGGCATCGGTATGCGGACTATCCATATAAAGACAGAACCGACCTAATTTTGTACTAGATGTGGTGTGGGAGACCACTCATTGGAATATTGTCCCACCATACTTGACAAAATTAATAAAAAGAAGAATACTAATGTCTTTTCTTGTGTTAAAAAAAGTGATATAATTCGCGCAAAGAACCTACACATAGTAACTAGACAAGGAACCAAAATTGGAGGTGACAATCCAAGAATAAGCAAGATTAAAGATAAAAATGAATATCCTAAACCTATAAAGCAAAAACAATTATATGACGATGCATCGAGCATGTTTCAAGAATTTTCTAGACAAGAAGAAGTCGATGACAATTTGTAGAACACACTTCACGAACTATTGAACCTAATACATAAACATAAGTCAGTGGCACAATTCATTGACCTACTGCACAATATTAAAAACAAAAATAATATAGATGAACAGACTAAGAGTATATGCAGCTTAAATAAAAAAGATAAGAATGATGCTGACCCACTTGTCGATCTCGAAATAGAAGGATACCATGTTTGACAAGCCATTCTCGACTTTGGATCCCAAGTAAATATCATGACGAGAGATGCAGGGGAACAATTGGGTAGGCCCCAACTGAATGAATCAAGCATATATTTAAAGCTGGCCGACCAAGGACTGATTGAACCCATTGGGGTTTGGAGAAATGTCGATATAACGATAAAAGGAATTTCGACAAAAGTTGATTTTGAAATCATCGACCCTAAGGAAGGATCCAATTCCTTTCCAGCCCTGGTAGGACACCCATGGGGAAAAAATGAAGGAATCTATCTCGTTGGACAAAGAAATGATAAAACTAAAAGGGAATGGACAGAAAGTGATTATCCCCATTCATCCTTCACAAGGATAAATTTGGACTGAACCTATTGATGAAGAAGTTGATATTTGACAACTCTACTAGATTCAAAACAATAAAGATTATACTGAACCTAATAATTATGGAGAACTTCATCTAGGGAACTAGGACTTAGTTGGATATAACTCAAATGCAGAATTGTATGATTGGGAAATTGAAAACTATGAAACACAAGCAAGGGGTTTGTGGACCATTCAAGCTATCCAAAAGAAACCAACTCGACAATGCTTTTCTATATCGACTATTCAAAAAATATTTGAGAAGGGAATAAGGGAATATCCGTCCTCTTTAGCACCAATAAAAACAGATAATAAACTGAGCCTTTGGTATAAAGAAATAGAATCACTAGTTATCTATGTAGAACAAGTCTCTAAGAACCTAGGTGAACATGGCCGACTTCAAAGCCTGGTCAAAACGTTTACAGGACAAGCTACTTGATGGTGGGACACCCATTAGTCGAGACTGCAAACATGGAAAACAAATTAGACTTTATTCATAGAAAGGTTTGCAGGAAAGAATCTAACAAAACATGCACACATACCTGTCTTCACCCAAGGGCAAGATCTAGAAAATCATATAAGAATGTGTGAAAAAGAATGGAGAAGACTTGGTTACAAAGATGAGCATATATGGACACACCTGTTTCCCTTAACATTAGATGACCTACCTCACAAATGATATAAAATAAAAGAAGAACGAGGCGAAACATTCTCGTGGAATGAACTTAGAGAAAATTTTATTAAGGACTTTAGCTTTATACCAGAAGACGAAAAATTAGTCGAAGCTACAAAACAAATAAAAACATTTATACAGCCGACTACTAACAAGTCGACACAAAATAAAATCTGACCAAACACAACATACCATAACATCCGATCTAACAAAATACCTCAGTTAAAGAGAATCCAATTGGAAAATGAACATACACATGGGAAAAGCTTTCAGTGGAAATCTGATCTATCGGAGACGATCAAACCAGTCAAAACGATACTCAAAATTGAATTAAACGACGAAGTCAATACCGACCAGATGACGGCAGCAAAATTTCCAACAACATTTTCACAGTTCAAAGAAGGTCGTCGATAGATTAATGAAATTAAAGCACCAGAATGGATGGATTCAAAAGTAAAAACTAAATAAATCAACATCTCTAATGATAATAGACCTAAAATGGAAAGAACTTTTGATTATTGGAGTGAACAAAAAAAATATAGAAATCATCGACTTATTAAAGGAATTCCAAGATGTATTTGCATGAGATCACAAAGGCTTAAAATGATTAGTAGCAAAAATGGGATAGATGAAGATAGACATCAAACCTGATGCCCGACCTATCAAGAAAAGACCTTACAAATTGGTGCATAAATATAAAGAAATAGTAAAAAAGGAGATCGAAAATATGTTGACAGCTAGAATTATTTACCCCATCAACCAGTTGAAATGGGTGAGCCCAATGGTCATCCAACCAAAAAATCATGACCCGAAAAAACTACAAATCTGTGTCAACTTCCGAGAATTAAACAAGGTTACCCTAACAGACCCATTTCTGACTCCATACGCCGATGAAATATTAAATGAAGTTGCAGGACATGAATGCTATTCATTTACAGATGAATTCTTAGGATATAATCAGGAGCCAATAGCCATGGAAGATAAAAAAAACAACCTTCATATGTGAATTTGGCTCATTTGCTTATAGAGTGATGAGACCCTGCAGTGTTTTCAAGAATAGTTGTCAAAACATTTCAAGAATATATTTATAAAACAATGGTAGTATACTTCAACAATTGTACGATCTATTCCATGCTGAAATACCATTGTAAACGGTTAAGGATTATGCTGGAACGATGCCGACATATTCAATTATCCCTTAATATAAAAAAATGCATCTTATTAACCCCTATAGGAATCCTACTAGGGCATATCGTATTAAAAGAAGTTATCAAGGTCGAATTTGCTAAAATAAAAATTATTCTTGACTTAACGCCACCAGTTAATCCAAAACAGGCCAGAGTATTGTTGTGTCATACAGGGTATTACAGAAAATTCATCTGACACTATTCAGATATGAATTACCCATTAGAAGAATTGTTAAGAGAAGATCAGGAGTTCGACTGGACAGAATAATGTGATACATATTTCACCACATTAAAAAGAAAACTAGTTGAAGCACCCATTCTCAAATTTCCAAACTAGTCCATCAAATTCCATGTGCATATTGATGCTTCGGGTCTAGCAATAGGTGCAATTTTGACACAACCTAGGGAAGACAGAATGGATTATCCAATCATATACAGTAGCATAAATTAAACAAGGAAGAACACAATTACTCAACAGGGAGGAATCAGGTATGGTATTTGCACTTCAAAAGTATCGACATTACCTACTAGCTAACCCCTTCATATTCTATACCGATCACCAAGCAATAAAATACCTCCTCAACAAACCTTTGCACCACAGGAGAATCTGTTATTGCATATTACTGTTCCAAGAATTTGAATTCGAAGTAGTAGTTCGACCAGGACGATTGAATGTCAGACCCAACCGCTTGTTGAGGATCAATACAGGGGAGGAACTGATGGGAGTTGAAGATGACCTCTCAGATCCACACTTATTCCGAATAGAAGCTGTTCTTGTAGAATTAGAAGAAATAGCACAATTCTTGGAGAATGGTTGAGCACCGGATGGAATGAGCATGAAAAAGAAACAAATTTTAGCCATGAAAGCCGCACCATATAGTCTCATTAATGGATTCTTATATAAAATGGGTTTGGAAGAAGTAATCCGCCGATGTGTGTTAGAACATGAATGAGAAAACATTATGCACAAAGCACACTATGGACCAGAAGGAGGACACTTTCAGTTAGATACAACTGCCAAGAAAATTCAATAGTCAGGGCTATGGTGGCCAACACTGTACAAGGACCTTTTAAAAAATTTGTTAGCAAATGTGATCATTTCCAATGTCTAGGTCGACCATTACCTAGTACAGAGATGCCTTTGATATCAGTAAACCCAAGTTTAACATTCGAAATCTGGGCCATCGAATTCATGGGACCATTCCTAGTGCCAGAAAAAAGGACAGGTGCAAGGTACATCATAACAACAGTAGAATATGTCACTAAATGGGCAGAAGCATAACCTGTCGACACTTGCTCAAGTGAGGTAGCTAACAAATTCATATACGAAAATATCATTATGAGATTTGGCTGCCCTCTAACCTTAATCCGTCACCAAGGGTCACACTTCATCAATAAAACAATAACAACACTAACATAATAGTTCAAAATTGACCACCGACGAAGTACAACCTATCATCCTCAGTCGAATAGGGTGATAGAGGCATTCAAAAAAACATTAAAAAGGGGTCTAACAAAAATATTCAATATCGACAAAGATGACTGGGATGAGAAAATCCCTACAGTATTATGGGTGTATAGAACAACATATAAATGTTCGACTGACCAAACACCCTTTCGACTAGTCTACGACCAAGAAGTAGTCGTTCTTTACATTTTCGACAACAGACGTCAGTGATAGCCGATAGCTTACATATCAATGTCTAAGAAGCAAGAAAGGATCAACTAATGCAACTATCCAAACTAGAAGAACACTGACTGCTTGTTGTACAACACCAAGAAATTTAGAAGCAACAACATAAGGCTTATCACGACCGAAACATTAAAAATAATAATCTGTTGGTTGGAGACCTTGCATTACTATACAATAGTAGGGTGAAAGGAACCTAAATAATTACACACAAAATGGATGGGACCTTACATTTTCAAAGAAATCAATGCCAATGGATCAGTTCGACTGAGAACATTACAGGGCAACGGTATTTCAGAAACTGGTAAACGGTGCCCAACTAAAACGGTACCAAAACTAAAAAAAAGTGAAAAAAATCAAAAGAAAAGTGGTTTTATAACTGCTAACAAAACTAGAAAAACTAGAAAAAAACAAAAACCTAACTCCAAAAAAAATCAAGGAAAACCAAAATGACAGGAAATCTCAACAGACATAGTAGACCACCATCTGACCATAATCGACATTTTCACTATCGACATACCGCACATCGGCCATATCAGCAGCATCGATAAGAGGATCAAAAGGTCCAATCGACCCATTATGAATACAATCAGAAGGATATGCAAAACTAGAATGCATTAAATCATCCTTCAATAGAGCGCCCTTTACCATCAAATTCGCCATTGATAGCACCATCGACAAGATCACCATCCGCTCTGCCTATAAATACTACGCCAGACGAAGATCACATACTGTTTCACCAAGATCTAGAGCGACAGAATTACCATACCCCTGTGAGCAAATCAACTAAGAAGAAAGTCGAACCGAAAACCGACAAAATGGCCCCAAAACAAATCAGAGCCATGAAAGACAAATTAAAAGAGTTGGAATTCGTCGTAAGTCCACTAGTGAAAAAGTTACAAAACATTAAAAACGTGAAAGTGCAGAAAGTTTCATGGGCGCGACACTGGGCAGAAATCAAAACATGGGCTTATGAGGGTAAGTCAAGGATGATAGAGGAAGCAAACAAGGTAAACCAAAGCACCATTATGAATTTTCTGAATGCACCTCTCATGGAAATTTTTGGAGGAGCAAAGGAAAATATTGTCAAATTCATCATCAGATGGTACCACAATGGGAAGTTCTACTTCGACAGACCAGTTGAAATATCAACCAAAACCATTTACAAACTTATTGGGCTGTCCAACAAAGGCGACCCTATTCATGTAGGCATCAAAGAAGGATTGGTCGAAAAACTAACGGGAACATCGACAGGGAAAAAATCAAAAGGGTTAATTGTCAGGAAAATCTAAGCCACCACACCCAAAATGGTGGCCAAAATCATATCTGCAAGCCTGACTGTCATAGGACGCATCTGTGATTTGAAGCTCGACATGTTGGAAGCTGTCAACTGCATAGCAAACACAGGAAAAATATCCTGTTGGGCTCAATATGTGGCCGACATGCTCAAATCTATCTGTGAGAAGTGCCAAGAATCAGGTGCAATAATCAGATTCCCATCACTCTTAATATGGATAGCTATGTACCACCTATGTCTAGTCGGGCATAAAGACTTCTTGGAGCCAACCAGGTTTCATATGTGGCGCTTTAAGCCTTTTTCAATGGCTGGAACACCATTAGAACAAGAAGAAGGAAAAGTGTTCCTAGAACACTGGTTTCAAAATATTAAAGTCCAAATAGATAGATGGAGGGTACCTCAAAACATTTGAAGATGTTTGCCTCCTATAGCACATATCCAACTAGAACTGTACCACACAACAGTATGGCATAAGCAAGGGTCTACAGCAAAGGCAAAGCCACTTGACTACTACCCAATAGTCGAGGAGATATTCATAGAGCTGGCCAGGCAGTCCAAAATCAACATCACCATACCAGAGGCTGCAAAAAAAGTAATCAACCCATTATATAACCATTGAAAGACCAAGAGGAGGAAGACTATGAATTCAACCTTCATATTAGTACTTTCACTTCGGAAGACAGTGCGACAGAAGAGAAAAACCCCCTCCAAATTGAAAATGTACCGACTGAACAACAGGCTGTCACACTGACAGAACAAAGCATTATCGTTCCAACTCAATAGTAGGAGAAAGGAGAAGAATAGATAGTGGAAGAAATTCAATCAGACAATCCAGATTATGCCATGACAAAGGAAAATTTGAAGAAAATAGCTAAGGAAATATCAACTTCAAGGAAAAAGAAAAGAATTCAAGCAAAAGGGAAAGGGAAGCGCAAACTCATCTTAAAAGAGGAGTCAGAAGACGAGGAAGAACTACTTGCTACTTCTGCCGACATCCTGTATGATTCTTCAATAAACAAGGTATCCATCGATACCCAATTCAAGCAGTTTGTCGAATCAGGAACAAAGCAAGGCGGGCTTAAAAAGGTAAGAACTGCTACCCAGCCTGAAATAAATCTAATCGATTTTAACTCCAGACCCACGAAAACATTCTCCGACTAGAATAACACCAGATTCAACCATGGCCATATCACCAATTTACAATGAAATTATCCCCGGAACCCTTAAGGAAAAAATTGATAAAGATGTTGAACTTCAACAATTTAGCAACAAACTGCCAAATCTATTCCTTAAATCCCAATAGATCACCACCACCCATAAACTTGTTGAGTCAAGCTCTGCCTAACAAAGTCTCACTCCACGATTCGACCAATTTTCACCACCAACAACAATTGTGGGACTTATCAAATCATCATTCATTCACAACCCTGACTCAACATCCACCGTAATTGCAACCCAAATTTCATCATTTACACCAGCCTTCCAAAACCTTCCAGTTAATGAGGAAGATAGGGGATTACTTTCCCTTGAAGGTAATAATCAAGCAGCACTAGATGCATAAATCTACAACCTCATGGAAGATGAAGAAATCGACAACCCTGTAGACCTACAACCAGAAGTCGAAAACCCCATGCCGACAAGTCATTTTCCAACCACCCCTCTAACTCCAGACCATTCACCATCACCATCACCACCACCAACACCAGAGTCTCCTCATAATGCGGAACCACCATATTCACCACCATTGGAAGCACAAACAACCACAAACCCCATTCAAGAAATCCCACAAGCTAATCCTACCATAGCAGAAGTTCAGTCGACTGAGATTCCATCGACTGAAGAGCACCAAACAACGTAGCAGCAGCCAACACCAGTACCAACAGGATCAATAGTGGTTCATAAGTATAAACATAAGATAAAAAGAAAAGAAAAGAAGAAAAAAGAATAACAACAGAAACAACAGACACCGACAACTATCCACCTTCATCAACTAGGGTCGACTTCTGCAGTCGACACACTTAGAGATGGAGAACTAAATCAGCTATTTGGAAGCACTAACAAAAGAAGCTGCAATGAGAAATCAAATCCAAAAATAATAGATAGAACTCCCAATTTTTGTGGCCCGACATGAATAATATTGTAGAACTCTCAATTCAAGAGAAAATGGTGACTCTATCTAGCATTACAACATTGACCATAAACATCTAGAGAGCTCTCCATAGTTGGGCATATTTTCAACACCAACTAGCCATTTTGGTAGAAGCCATAGTCAAAGCATGTGTACAGAGAAAACCATCTATTATACTGCACAACCCATGAAGACAGAACAACGGAAAGGAAGCTACTTAAGGCAAATTTTTGTACCTCCCCTATTTCTTCAGGACAAAGAAATATTTTGTTCTTGGGGGATATGTTGGAGGTGCTAGTCGGTGAGCCGACTAGACTAGTTAACCGACTAATCGGAGATTAGGTCGGCCTCCAAAGGACGTGTCGGTTGACCGAATTGAAAATTAGTTACTCATAATTGTTTTTGTAATCATATATATTAGGCTGTTGATCCAGATAAAGAACTTGGTTCAGTTTTGTATATGTATGGACCCTCATGTGATTCTATAATATAATATGTTATTCTACTATCTATTCTTGTCTCTTGTCTCTGTATGCTTATATGATTATATGTGTGTATTATTGGTAACCTTATGTGATCTGTGAGATTACAACAATTAGTGCAAAAAACAAATATAATTTACAAGGAATTAAACAAACACTAAGTGCATGCAAAAAATTGCTACTTACCTCATGTATTTCCATAGATTATATATACCTTGTTTGACATTATTGTCGAAGTTGTCTAGGAGAGAGATAGGTAGAACATACTGTAACAATAAACAAATTGTTTCATGTTTTTTAACAAAGAGTAGACAAAAAAATACTAACAATATGCACTAGAATAAAAAGTTATAGCAATAATTATATGCATACCATAACAATTACTTTCATGAAGATATGTCAATCATGCATTTTCACCCCCCCAAAACCACCTTTCTTTGTTATGATATTCTTCATGTTCGAACAAAATTTGGTGGGAAATTGAATTTTTCACATGACTTCTTTTACAACATTACTTTGCTGCTCCATTAACATCCATGGATGTGAGTTTATATTAATTTGGTATCCATTGCTATGAAATTGAATGATGTCTTTCATTGCATGGTTGGCTTCTTGAATGTCATTGCAAATTTTGGTCCAATTTTTTATTTCTCACTTCTTCCATCCAATATTCACCATAATGTTTTAACCACATTCTTTCCGATACACATTGTATCCAACAGATGAGCAATTCGTAGGTGCTCATAGTAGGGAAATCTACTGAATTGTTTGTAATTTTTCATTCCTCGTGGAAGCCCATTAATTCCTTCATGATCACTACAACCATCATGAATCATAATTTATAAATAAAATACAAAAATCAATGTCAATTACAGTAAAAAACACACAATAAACACAATGTCATAACATTTCATATACGATGATTCATATGTACCTTGACAATTTCTATTATTACGTAGTAGAAGATTGTAAGAGGGAGCCGGGTTAGCAAGTTAAAACTATTGACATTTTGATCCCTACTTTGGGATCATCATCAGGAGACAATCGAAGACTAAGGTGATGTAAAATAGCCCAAAAAGTATAAATACTCATTTTTGTGAAGAAATCAACAAAAGATGTCGGTTCTNTCAAATTTAAAATACCTTAAATTTCCTTTTAATAAGATGAACTTATAAAATTTAAATCAAAATAAATTTAAATATTTTTAAACCTAGAACCGACATCTTTTGTTGAGTTCTTCACAAAAATGAGTATTTATAATTTCTGGGCTATATTACATCATCTTATTCTTCAATTGTCTCCTGATGATGATCCCAGAGTAGGGATCGAAACATTGAATGTTTCAACTTGCTAACGCAACTCCCTCTTAAAATTTATATTATATTATAACTTCCATGGGTGAGGTGTTATTCTCTACTGTTTTAATGCAGTCTCTTGTTTTCCATTGAACAAATGTTTTTCGGTAGTTCGATACCTATGATTCTTAGAGAGGAACTACCTATACTCATCAAACACCTCATTTCCTAAACTTTTGGAACGACAATATTTGATCTTAGGACCAGAAAATGGACATGTAAATTTTCCCTTTGTCTGAAGACCTACATAAGTAGTTGGATTATCTATGTCAATTATAATTATATATAAAATGAATGGATTATTTAAAAAAACATGCGTGCATAATATATTAACTAGTTCATGAAAATAAATGCAGTTAAAGTGGAACTAATATTTGCAAACCACAAAAATCGGTTAACCCTGGGGCATCATGTATTGTCTATACAAGCATTGCATTGAATTGAAATTGCCTTTTCGTATTGGTCTAGATATGCCATACATAGTGATGCCATTCCATAACTTTAGTAGATCATCAATAAGAGGTTCGATATATACATTCATATCTTTAACTTGGTACTTAACTAATTGATTTGAACATATAAAATATATAATTATTACAACCATTTAGATATATAAACCATGCATAAGAGAAAAATAAAAAATATATATATGACATTATGCAACAAAATACGACAAATGAGATGCCACTATATTAAAAAAAAGTGTTAGACACATACCTGGAATAAGCATCGACAACATTATGTGCTCCCTCTTTATTGACAACCATGGAGGAATGTTATTGTTGAAAACAAAAATAAGCCATACCATGTAAACGGATCTCATCTCTGCAAATGGATTGACACCATCTTCTGCCAAAGAAATCCTAATATTACGAGGTTCTTCTTTAAAGTGGGGCAATTTATCTCCCATATCTCTATATCCATAACCATATGTAGACATTCGAATAATGTCATCTTGACTTATATTTCGTGCATGGTAATCCATAAATTGCGCTATGTTTTTGCACCTGAACAATCATTGCAAACATGGAATAATGGGAATATAATGAAGAACCTTGCGAGGCACCTTTTTTATTACTTGATCTGTTCGATATCTACTGATATGACATTCCGAACATTCAGTTTCAAATTTATGCTGATTATAATATATAACATGGTCATTGAGGCATGGATGAATTGCTTCATACTGCATTCCAATTTTGATATGTGCGAGGTAAAATATTTGACAGTGGTAACAAAAATTCAGCGATCAAGCTACAACAAATTAAAATAAAAATCTAGTTAATATAATATATAAACAATATTAATGAAACACATTTCATCCATATTAATTTGACTTATGAATTAACGATAATTTTATTAGATGAACAATGATAACCTTTATCTCGATCATATATATGTGATGGAATATATTACATAAATTAACATCTATGTGACTGATGTTTTTGAAAGACCATTCATAACCTTCAAGTTCATTATCAACAATATTGTAGAGAGAATATTTGTGTTGGTTCCTTCATAAAGGGGTTCATATTCCTTCTAAATAAGAGTTAAATCATGAACACCATCAAATTCATCATTTTCGTGATCATCATCCATTCTAACATTAAATATGTCATGGATCAATGTATTTGTACCATCATCTTCAACTATGTTATCAGTATGATCATCTTTTCAATATGATCATTAACTTTTTCTCCATTATTCATAGCTCCATTTTTCTACGGTACTTGTTTTGAAAGCACATCCTCCAGACGATATGTCGTTCAATGCATTTACTTTATAATTACATGAAACCATCAATAGATACTAGTTAATATAAGAAATAATAAAATAATATATACATTTACAAAAGCAATCAATATAAAAACATATATCATGCAAAACTTACAAATGGATGATATTCATGCCCAACCTGAGTGTTTCCATGTTACCTATAATGTTTTTTGGTTGTTGTGATATTTATTCTTCTCCTTTTAAATCCCATGCATTGACTACATGGACAATAAAATTTCCCATCACCCTTTCTTTTTGGTCCATCCCACAATCTAGTAAGAAATTGTCGATTTTGTTCATGTAGATCAGTAATATTTCTATTTGACATTTTATCATAAAGAGATTGAATGAAGATTATCAATATTAAAAAATAAAGCTACACACTTCACTATTTTTAATCACAAAAACAATTTAAATAGTTGTGTATTCTTTTACGAAAAAATAGTCCATGCGAAGAATATAATTTCCACCTCTCGTCGCTTGTATAACAAACATGTTAGAATGTTACCATAATTTATAGTTTTTAAAATTTAACATTCATCGGATATCCGACGTTATTACCATAGTTACCGTTATCCTGGCATTGTCAGATATTTGACAAGATGACATCAGATAACCAATTGTAATCGTCATATTTTTGGCGACCTTCGGATATTCGACAATACCATGTATCAATTAAACAAAATTTGATCAAAATTCGTAATTTTAAAGGTGACATTTGATGACACAGTCTATTTCGTCGCATTTTGTTAGATTCGCTCATCATATTTTGGGTACAAATTTAGTTCTGAAGGATCATCTCATCCCTCATGTGTCATCCTTGAAGACACCAAAGGAATTGTTCGATGCTTTGACACTTTTTTTGAACGAAATAACATCAATCAAAAGATGATATTGAGGAACCAGTTGAAGAATGTGAAGATACAGAACTCATAGACCATGCATTCGTACTTCACTAGGGTTTCTCAAATCAAGGAACAACTTGAAGTAGTCAAAGAAAATGAGAGAGAAGGATATATTGTTATGACCACCTTGAATGGGATTCATTCATTCAAGGAATATGTGCAAGAAGGAATACGATCTCTTTTAACATACTATGGGAATAATGCACATAAGAATAATCTCGGCTCATAACAAGAGAGCAGAATATGGGAGAAATTGAAGATCAATATCGCATAGTTCACACCTCCAAAGATGATGAACCAACTAATAATAGATTCAAAGAAGAAAAGGAAGATTCCATAAGTGATGAGGAATTTGTACTTTGATCCAGAAGAATTCTACTGGTGAAGATCAAGATCATACTCTTATCCATCTCAACATTTGGATAAGAAGGAATGCAGTTCTAAATGAATAAGTGATAGTCACACAGGTTCCCAAAATTAAAAGATGACGAAGAGCAAACTGTCAAATACTACTGAGTTATTCTTCCAAGGACATAAGGATCAAGAAGGAGTCCACCCACCAAAAATAAAAGATAAGTGTTCAGTTGTCATTTCCTGTATATCTAATTACTTTGATATTGTTGATTTGTGCACATATTTATATTCAGATGATGTATTATGAATAGTAGACTAATCACTTATATGTGTTGGGTAAGTAGCCTTTGGCGATGTACAACATTCCATCTCTACTTATATATACTAAAACCTCTTTGCTGACATATTGGGAGTAGTGCACACTCTTAATAAATGTTATGGTGGATATGGAAGGAATCTAGAAAGTTACTATATGTATACAAGATATGGATAGATGTTGTAGGATTTGCTAAGATAGTTGCATGACTGTGGGACATTTAGAATTTGTCACTATTAATATGTTTTGGAAATAATGAGATGTTTCTAATCATGCAACCAAATTTGAATTGTAGAAAAGATCGTGTAAAATCACCTATAAGAAAATAGGGATGAGACTTGTTTCGAAGAACAAGTGACGATAGTTCAACTAGAAGATTCACTCCAATAAAAATACATGAAGATGAAACTGAAGCTCCTAGGGTTAGAGACATCGTGGCATAAGAAAGAGCTTTAGAAGAGTATAATAATCATGATATGAACTAAAGAGAGTAGTAGATCGACCTTGAGAGATGAATACCACCTTGGGCATGATAGATCATTCAAGATGAAGAAAAGTATGATGAGACTTCTAATGAAAGTAAAAGGTATTAGGCACACTCCAATTATGTGGCACTATTGACTAACATCATTGATGCATATCCTTCTAGCTATGAAGAAGTAGCTAAGTAGAAATGGAAAAAGACTATGATCAAAGAGTACAAGTTGATCATCATGAATGATGTCTAGGATGTGATTCTGAGATATAAAGGGAAGTACATAGTGTCTTTCTTGTGGATATACAATATCAAGCATGCAACAGATGGAAACATTGAGTGATACAAATCAAGGTTTGTTTCTCTAGGAAAGAGCGAGTAGAATATGGAATGGCATACTCCATTAACCAGACACACTTCCCCAATGAAGTAGAAGTGTATATCAAGTAGAGAACCACATGTGCGTAGAAGGATTTCTACGTGCTCAAAAGGCACCCATGAGATATCACATACCGTTATGTGAGGAACTTGAAGATCACCTAGAGTGATGAAGATCTTAACCTTTGCTACAAGGTTGAAGATGGAAACCTATAGAGGATGACAAGCTCACATATGGGTGCAAGAGGAACTTTCAACAAAGTTTAAGATAGAGGATCCTAGTATCCAGTGACCTTAAGAGATGATATAGATGGATACATAGAATACCAGTAGTAGAGGAAGCTACCTATCACTATAGTACAGAATGTTCCCATACATAGAGTACAAAATGCAAAGGGAGGATGATGCTCCAATTTAGAGGGAGTGACTGTAGAAGATATCCGAGTTCAATAATATTGACATGGTATGATAGGATGGACAAATTGCTGATGAGATTAGGATTTACTAGGGGTAAAGTGGGTTCTAACTTTTAATTTAAGGTTGAAGGTGAAATATTGGTATATATCAATGATCTGATAGAAGAGGACGAACACATTGTAGATGCAAAGGGAAATATTTCCATTGAGTCCAAGATGGAAGACCTAGGGTTGATGCACTAATTCTTAGGCATGGAGGTGTGGAAGAGTGCAGATGGGATTTTCCTTAGTCAAGGAAAGTATGCAGTATGATGGACTGCAAGGTGACAATCACACCTATGGCATCAAACTTGAAGCTACTATGTGATGCTTCATCAGAGTCGGTTGATGCCACGATGTATCATCAAATGGTTGGTTCATTGATGTGTCTGATGAATACAAGACTAGACATATGCTTTGTTGTGAATACACTAAGCCATTTCTTGACAGAGTCGAGACATGTTCACCTAGTTGTTGCAAAGAATTTATCGAGGTACCTAAAGGGTACAGTTGAGTATGGGCTCAAATATGACACGAATCAGAAGATTAACCTACATGGTTATGTTGACTCAGATTGGGAATGAAACACCACTAATAGGAAGAGAACTTCTAGTTTTTGTTTCAGTTTGAGATTCAGTATGATCTCTTGGTTTAGCAGGAAGCAATCCTGCATGGAGTTGAATACAACTGACGCAGAATATGTTACATCTTTCTCAACTAGTTGTGAGGTAGTATGGATTTGAAAGATACTATATTATTTGTTTGATATGGCTTAAATTTTTGTATGATGTAGAGAGGAGCAATGAAGCTCCATAATGTGATCCAATGCGAGGCCCCTAGAAAAAGGTTGTAACGAGTTCTAGCATAGTCGTAGCTGAGGTTGTTTTGGAAACGTAAAAGATATTGGCATGATCCTATGCTAGATATGATGATAGACCAGAAGACGTAGATGCATGATATATCACATGGGTAAAGAGACATATTTTCCTTCAGCGAAAAATATGTTGGCATAGGATAGAGGTTGCTCAGACATAATCGGTGTGGTAGGTTGTCCTCGGATGTACACATGTAGTACGCATGTTATCCTTGAACGTAATAAGTCTTGGTACATGTTATTCAAAGTGTAAAATATCCTGGCATGGTACGTAGGTTGTTTGGATGTAATGAGTCCTATGGGTTGTCATTGAGTGTAAAATATCTTATCATGGTATTTAGGTTTCTCGGACGTAATACTTCCTGGGAGGTTATACAAATGAAAAAGATCCTAGATGTAGGTTGTTAGGATGTAATAAGTACTTGAGGTTAACTTGGAACATAAAATATCATGGAATCGTTGTTGGCCCACTTTCCCCACTATCATGACCCAGGATCAACAGCAACACAACACCAACAAGACACCCAAAGACATCGGCCCAACGGAGCAAGCTCAGCTGGAAACACCTATGAGGTAGGCATAGTCTTACCCAAGATATCTTAATGTGTAACTTTCAGAACCATGTTTCCATAGTCAATGAGGGATTATAGTCCCTTGGCGAATGGATAAGGCACTCGACAGAGTCGAAAGGATGGAGTCTTTTACTACTCAGAGATGGTGCAACAATGCAACACAATCATCGTGTGTCACAACCATGTCCTTGTCAGCTGAACAATTGGTGCAACTATGTGACACAACTGATTCCTTAAATGGAAATGACAACGATGTGATTGAATTATAATGTTAACAGTATTTTAACATGAATTGATATCAATTTATTGATGATGCTTTAATCATTCACTCATTTATTGCGTTTATCAGTATTGCGACATTCATTTAAGAAATAATCATAAGTAATGCAAGATAATCAAACATTCAACATTAACCGTTAAACATTCAAAACTCAAAATTCAATCATTCATTGACACAGGAAATAACATGGAAACCAATCTGGGTAAAAACCACCAAGGTGCTTGTAATGTCCCTTTTTGAATTTTTATTAAATGACCAATTTTTCCATTTTTTCCCCAATTTGGACCTTCACTAGGTTTGATGTCTAGACCTCCAAATTGGCCCAAATGCTCCCAAATTTTCTATGAAGGTACATGAATGATATTATAACTTAAATATGATGTAAATATATGTTTAATGACCCCCTATTACCTCTGAAAACTTGTTTAATGTTCTATTCAAAGTAGGATTCTTTACTTGCAAATTGGGGCTCCAATTCCCCCTGGGTAATTACCGGAAATGGCTTCACAAATGATCCCAAAGTCACTCAAATTTATGAACACAGGTTGGGGATCAGTAAGGTATCTTTTAAAATTCTTATATTCATCATGTTTCAGTTTATACATGCTATTATGACTCTTTCCAAAACAACTCCCAAGTCACAATTTCGACCCTTGGGGAAAATGCACCAAATCTTCTCACAATGCAACAAAAATGAGTAAAATGGACTCCAATGCTTAAGTAATGAGAATTATACTTGAAATAAAAATTAATTACAGTCCATATATCATACATTTATCAGAGATACATTTCTCCATTCGAAATAATAAGCATTACCATGGAACATATCAAAATAGAGTGGAAATGGTCATTGTTTGCTCATTAAAAGTCATTTTGACATACAAATATTGGGAATTTAGACTCGAAACTTTCCAATAAATAATAAAATATCATATTTAATGGATTAAAATCATAAATGGACATTTAAAGTCTCTCCCAATTTGAAATCATCAGCATTACAATGGTTCACAACAAGATAGTGGGGAAATGACACTATTTCTTCATTGTTCAACATTTTTACATGAATTATTTTGGGTATTTCAACCTGATATTATTTTTAACGTGAAATAAATAGCATATACATCATAACATAATATAATGGGAATTATAATCTTCCCCAAAGAGATCAATATCTCACCCAAAGCGCAATCCCTCCATTGGCATGAATACAGTGTGAAAACTGGAAATAGTTGAGAGAAAGTGTTTCAATAGAAGAATGCAAATGATTTCCTGTAGATTAAACCTACAAATAATACTCCATTAAAGCTGCATAAAATACCTGAGTGTCCTATCCAAACACCAACTTGGATGGGAATCTTTCACCCTCGAAATTGGCTCAGGCAAGAAAACTAGTCATCCACTAGCTCTCACAATTCACAAATGACAATTTATCAAATGTTAAAAGCCATTCTCTTGGTTGCTTCCTATATTTTATAAAATTAATTATCCTTCTAAGTTTCCCAATTCATCCACAAACTCAATCCAAGTCGAATTAGGGTGGGTGCTCATGAATTGACATGTGTCCCCTCTTTCCTAGCCTTCCACCTTTCCCAAATTTGAGTAGGAGCCCATTGAGCTTCCAAAAATCACATGAGAGCTCTCTTGGATGGTATATTTCGACCTGAAATGTCATATATGTCATATTTCAGTCTTCATATATTATTTTTGTCATAGGTGTCATAGCATCATCATCATTATTGTCATAGAGCTAGGGAATCTATTCCAAGTGTATTAGCCATATAACTCATCCAATAACCTTTATTATTCCCATGGATTCGAAATTGCAAGAGGAGGATTCCATGTGGCACGGATTTTCTAGCTTGTGTGGGCCCCATAGTCTCCATGTGTCTCCATGCTCCATTGCCACTTCAATTTTCTATTCTATTTATTTAATAAGCTACATTATTAAATATTTATCCCATTCTAATGTCTTAACATCATTTATTTTCCTCCTTATTCCAAATCCCAAAGCTTCCACCCTGAACCTGGGAAACTAGTAATTTTCCTCCTTGGCAATTATTTGACCCTTAGCATCAATTTGACAAAATCTCATGAATATGGAAAATGTGATTATTCCATTGTGACCCAATGCAAAATTTTGGACATGACAAATCCTCCCTTCCCAATATTTCTTGTCCTCAAGCAATTTCAAACATGGGTGTTGAAGAACTTGCTTTCTGTATGATTCTTTGAAGTTGCCGCTGAGTTTCCCAACTTTGAGTCTTTGAGATTCCATGAATATTTTATAGAGGAACCACCATGCTTACTGTTGCACTAATCTGAGTAGAATCACTTTATTAAGTGGGGAATCCATCCACCATACTTCTTGTTTCCCAAAAAAATTGAAATCAATGGGACAAAAAACTATCCCAGGGTCTCATTGCTTGTATTGCACTCCAAAAATTAAGAGTGCTCTCCAACCCATACCATTAGGAAAGAGAATTCCAAGATCCCATTTTCTTGTATGCATTCTTCCAAACATCATGAGTACATAATATATATCATTAAAGTACATAACAAGATAATAAAAGTGTACATCAAGGAGGTGCCTCATCAAAAAATCATGAAAGTTCTTATACCTCCAAGTAAGTAGACCACCATTTGCCAAGTGCATACAATCTTCAAGTGACCAATAAAATATGCTCCAATGGCATAGGTCAAGATCCCATGTCCTATAATTATCCTCCCAAATAATTTCATATGCATCAAAATAATAATCAGCCATGTGTTCTTTCATCCAAGAAGTGAATGAAGAACCTCCACCAAAATATGAACCAAATAAGGAGCAAATAAAACAGTAAGACTTCAAGTGGCTCAAAGAAGTCTCATCAATACATCCATGAATCAGAGAATCATAAATATATAAAAAAGTATTTTGATGGAAACAAAAATGTTCTCCAATCATAAATCTATTCACCCCATTGTTGGATGAAGTTCCTCCAAAATCAAATGAACCAAGTGTTGAGAAAGAAAAACCATGAGTCTTCAAGTGACTCAAATGCATATCATAGGTGCGTCCATGTAGATGTGCATCATCATAAAGTAATAAATGATTCTGCTGCAAATGTGAATAAGAATTTGCTACAGCCATGTCATCATAAAAATTAAACTAGGAGTTCCATACTCCTCATGTGGCACCATAAAAAGGAACCCTTTCACCCATACTTCATTGAGACTAATGCTGCAAAACATGGAATTGTAGGATGTAGGAGAATGGACTAACTCACCCAAATGATCAAAAAGTGCAGAAGTTTCATCATGGGAAGGATCCATATGGGTATTATCATGCATCTCCTTCAAAAGTGTGAAACCTTTGTCACAGATGGGTTCTAATGTAGAGGAATCATGCTCTTCTTTAAAAATTGCATAACCTTCATCAAGAGACAATTCAAGTTCCTCTTCCACCACCTCAAGTGTTTGGATCTATTCAAATTCATCTTCAAACACATCAAACACATTCAAATTTCTAAATTTCTCATGATCCACCATGTCATGAGAATCCTCCAAGCAATCTACCATATGACAATCTAAAGCATGGGAGGAAGAACAAGTATATTGAAGCCTCTCTAGAAGTTGCTCATTTTGAATTTGGAGATTATGAATATCCTCATTATTATTCAAGTATGCTTCATGTAAAAATTCATTAAGCTCAACCAAATTGTTTCTATAAAAAATAAAAGACATGAAATTACCTTCAATGTTGGACAATGCTCTTTGAATCTTCTCCATGTCTTCAAGGAAGGATGGATCCTCCAATGAAGAAATTTTCCAACAAGAATTTGAAACCAATGCTTTAGTGTCATGTAGTATTCTAAGGGCCTCTTGGAAATTATTTTCATTCATCTTTAAGGACCATTCAAGAAAGTGAGGCTCTTGCAAATGAACCTCCTATGGAAATTGAACCCAAGTGATAGAACAATTGCACTCACAAAAATTGCTAATCAACCATGCAAAATTACAAACAAAGGAGACTGAAATTGGAGCATAACACTAATCTGTATTGAATAAGTGTACAATAGCCAACCTTATGAAGTCATAGGTTGCTAAAATATATGATTACATGAGATATTCGAATGCATAAGGATGCCATTCGAAATAGTCAAAAAGTAGGCTTACTAAATCTAGTCAAATCCCCCATAGGTGCATAAAGCAGTTTCCAAATCTACCTAAAGGCTCACGAATTGGAAAAGTAAAGTAGGCAAGATAATAAGTGATTGAAAGAAAACTCATACATTCTTTTATTAGGAAAAAATAATGGAGGATGACGAGGGAAAAAAACAAGTCAACTACACCTAGTCTTACTTTCCCTTTTGCCATACATCTCAATAAAGCAGGCAACTTAGAAGAAAAAGAAGATATGCACTGGGGATGATCTGGAATAAAGTAGATATCCTAAATATGGATTCCAGGAGGTTTCCCAAGCACTCCATGACTTAGTTTTAACAATTTTGACTTCTAGGACATGTGGAAGACAACTTGCATATAGTGGAATATTGGAAACGAGGAAAATAAGACAAAAATGGATTAATTAATGTCTAAGGTAGCTAACTATGGGTTGATTATTCTAACACCCCCCCTTAAGCTTGAATTTATGAGTAAATATTAGAAAACTATAGGGCCTAGAAACAAGGCTTAGTCACCCTTTACATACTGCATGTCCATTTAACCAAGGAAAGAGGCAAAAACCCAGTGGGAAAATCCTCCCTTAAACATGGACAATAAAACAAAATTTGAAAATATTGTCATCAATCATGCTTCACAGCATGATAAAAAATTCCCAGCAATGATTTGAGATTGCTGAATGTCTTCTCACAAAAAACTTTGGTGAAGATGTATGCTACTTGTTCTGAAGATGCACATAAGAGTAGGTGAATGGTGCCATCATGTACAAGCTGTCTGATGTAGTGCATATGGATATCAATGTGTTTGGTTCTCTATCTCTGAACTGGATCATTGCAGATTCGAATGGTACTTTGATTATCACAATAGATAATAGTTGAAAACTCTAATTCGAAGCCACACTCACCAAGTATCTCCTGCAACCATAAACATTGAGTTGCTACATTTACAACTCCTCTGTACTATGCTTCTGTAGATGAGAGTGCTATGGCACTCTGTTTCTTGCTAGACCAGATGATTGGTCCTTCAGTAAGTATGAACACATATCCTAATGTTGAATCTCGATCTGTGTTTTCACCTTCCCAATCATTGTCAGTAAACCCAATCAAATCAAGATCAGATTTAGCTTTGTAGAAGATCCCATGAGTTCTTGTTCCCTGAACAAAGTTAAGGATCCTTTTGGCTACTCTCTAATGGAACTCATGAGGTTGATCCATGTATCTTGAGGCCACACTTACTGCATAATAAATATCAGTTCGAGTGTGTGTAAGGTACAACAAACACCCAATCGATTTCCTATACAGTGTATTATTTACCATAGGAGAAGAACCTGCTTCTTCAAGCTTAACTCCTGAAAGGAAGGGAGTCTTGCTTGGCTTGCAATATTTCATGTTGAAATTTTTCAAAAAATATAAAGCATACTTGGACTAATGTACCTTTATTCCATGTTGGGATTGAGCAATTTCGAGACCCAAGAATTGGCTCAACAACCCCAAATCAGTCATACAAAATGCATGGTTCATTGCATCCTTCAAGGAGGCAATTTCTTTCTTTGAACTTCCTATAATCAGCAGGTCATCCACATACAAGAAAATAATAATCAAAGAACCATGAATTATCTTCAATTAAACATCATGATCATACTTGTATCAAACAAAACTCAATGACAGCAGAAATCCATCAATCTTGGCATACCAAGCCCTGGGGGCTTGCTTGAGCCCATACAATGATTTCTTTAACCTGCAAAAAAAAGATGTATTAGACACAAAAACTTGAGGCTACTGCATGTAAATATCTTCAATAAGATATCCATTTAGGAAATCACACTTCATATCCATGTGATGTACCTCCCACTGCTTCGAAGCTGCAATGGCTAAGGCTAGCCTGATGGAGTGCATCTTTGCCACTGGTGCAAAGGTATCATTGTAGTCAATACCATGTACCTGTGAGTATCCCTTGGCTACCAATATTACCTTATATTTCAAATTTGAACCATCAGCATCAAACTTAGTTTTGAAAACCCACTTACATTGAACTAGCTTCCTCCCTGGGGGAAGATCAACCAGTTCCCAAGTGTTGTTCTTCTGGAGTGAGCTGAATTCTTCTTTCATGGCTGTTTTCCATCTTGGATCATGTGCTACATATTCATATGTTTGTGGGTCTGATTCAACCATTAGATAGAACTTATCTACAAACAAAGGGTCTTTCATACACAGGGCACTCTCAAACTGAGATCTAGTCCTCGTAGGATCACTAGGATTTCCAGCTAGTTCCCCAGCTGCATGAATGGTATTTTCTTCCCATTTTGGTCTTGTAGGAATATCAATATCTGCAATTAAATAATCATTATTAGACTTATCAGAATCAGCAAACTCATTTATCTCTTCACTTACATTCAATGGTTCTGGTGGTGAAGAAGACTCTCCAACTTCAACTGCTGCTAAAGGCTCTTCTTGTAACTGAACACTCCTTTCAATGAAGTCTTTGTTTGTGCTCAAATTGATAATATTGTACCCTTTTGAATATTTAGAGTACCCAACAAATAGACACTCTTAGCTTTGGGGCTGCAAGGCCTTCCTCTTTTCTGTTGGAATTCTAGCCCAAGCCTTTGAGCCAAAAATCCTGAAATGGGTCACATTTATCTTGTGCCCACTCCAAGCTTTGAAAGGAGTCATAAAATAAAGTTGTTTATGAGGCACCCTATTCTGGTTATAGGATGCACAGTTTATAGGCTCGGCCCAAAACTTTGGTGGCAAAGTCTTAGCCTCCATCATACATGTTGCCATTTCCTTCAGTGATATGTTCTTTGTCTCAGCAACACCATTTTGCTGTGGTGTGTCAGGGATTGAATGCCGCATCTGAATACCTACATATTTGGAATACTGAATGAAATCAGACTTGACATACTCACCACCATTTTCAGATCTGAGGATCTTGAGTCTCCTCCCAGACTGGTTTCCAACCAAAGCCTTAAAGGATTTGAAGAGGCCAAAAACTTCAGACATATGCTTCAGGAAGTAAACCCAACAATACTTGGAAAATTCATCTATGAAGGTCAATTCATATTTGGCTTGAATCATTGACATATGAGGAAATGGACCAGAAACATCACTGTGGATCAACTCAAGAGGTGCAGAGGTTCTCTCATGACTAGCTCTCTCAAATTTATGCTTTGGGTGTTTTCCTAGGATACAACCTTAACAGACTCCCTTGGAAAATTTAATCTTTGGGAACCCTATGACCATTTATTTTTCACTTAGATCAGAAAGATACTTATATTTAAGATGGCCAAATCTTGCTTGACTCATTAGCATGAATCAGAAGAGCAGAGGGGTTTGAGTAGGCTAGAACATGTGAAAACATATATACCTTCGAAGTGTGATCTACAACTCCTTTTGCAATGACTTTACCATTCGAGATCTATGTGATCTCAACATCATCAGGGGAGAATATGACCTTCTTTAGAGACCCTGTGTGGGTCATCTGATACATTGACAAGAGGTTAGAGGGAAGACTTGGAACATACAATACATTACTGAACTTACCATGGTCAAGATCAATCCTTCCTTTTCCCAAACTGTCAGTGAGAGAGTCATCTCCCAGCACAATTGGTGGAATTTTCGACATGTCAAGAGAGGAGAATGCCTCCTTGGTCGAAACCATATGTCTTGAAGCTCCAGAGTCTATGATGAAGCTAGGTGAGCTTGATGTGCCAGCAACCAATGCATGTATTCTCTCTCTGTCCTCTGAATTTGATCCTCCTTCCCTCTTCTTTGAGCTATCAGGAAGGGAGATGTTATTCTTCTCTAGGATTTGGGTTAGCATGTCAATTTACTTCTTCATGCAGGAGCTTTCAGGTTGATATCCCTTACTGTAGTATGCGCACTTGCTCATTTCTCCTTTGTTCTTCTTCTTCTGGAAGTTCTTCTTGGAGCCTTGGGGATCCTCTTGAGAGTTGTTCTTGTCTCTCTTTTGCTCAGGTCGCTTCTTAGATTTCTTCTTGCCTTTTGAATCCACCCTCGAATCGCCAGCAACCAAATCTTGGTATTTGGAAGGTTTGATGGTGCCCATCATCACCAATTTATCTTGTTCTTGTGTGAGGGATTCCATGAACTCTGCAAGCATAGGCATATTCCAGGTTTGAGCTGTCAACTTGGTGGCATGGAAGGTCGAAACAAACACTGAATATTCAGGGCCAAGATTTGAGAGTATGGCCAAAACTATTTTCTCCTCCTTTTCAATTCCACACTGTTTTAGCTACAAAACAAGGGATATCAACTTGGAAAAGTAGAGTTGCAGGGAATCGAAGCTGTTGGGACTCAAAGAGATCAATTAATTCTTGATTTTATGTCCTCTCATCTCATTCGTCTTACCAAAAATCTCTACAATATTCTCCCACACTTCATTAGGTGATGTCAATCCATCAAGATGGAAGAGGAGGTCTATGGATATGCTCAGACACAAAAGACCATAGGCCTCATCCCTCATGTTGTTCCATTTAATTTTCTTTGCAGCTCCATTGGGCTCTGCCTCAGTTTCCATAATCACCCTGTAGAGACCCTTCTCTCTCAACTATATCTCCATCTCTACTTTCCATTCAAACAAATTAAATGGAGTCAAGATGATCTTCTGAGATTGATTCATAGCTCTGAACTGTTCCCTTCCACCAATAGAATTTGTTCCCAGTCAAGATGTCAAACCTTCCATAGTAATATGGAAGGAGAGAAATCAATCTACAAGGGCTCTGATACCATGTGGAAATTGAACCCAAGTGATAGAACAACTGCACTCACAAAAAATTTTAATCAACCATGCAAAATTACAAACAAAGGAGATTGAAATTGGAGCATAACACTAATCTGTATTGAATAAGTGTATAATATCCAACCTTATGAATTCATAAGCTGCTGCAATATATAATTACATGAGAGATTTGAATGCATAAGGATTCCATTTGAAATAGTAAAAAAGTAGGATTACTATATCTAGTCAAATCCCCCATAGGTGCATAAAGCAGTCTCCAAATATACCTAGAGGCTCACGAATTGGAAAAGTTAAGTAGGAAAGATAATAAGTGATAGAAATACAACTAATACATGCTTTTATTAGGAGAAAAGAATGGAGGATGATGAGGGCAAAAAATAAGTCAACTACACCTAGTCTTACTTTCCCTTTTTCCATAAATCTCAATAAAGCAGGCAACTTAGCAGAAAAAGCAAATATGCGCTAGGGAGGATCTGGAATAAAGTAGATATGCTAAATATGGATTCCAGGAGGTTTCCCAAGTGCTCCATGACTCAGTTTTAGCAAGTTTGACTTCTAGGACATGTGGAAGACAACTTTCATAGAGTGGAATATTGGAAACTAGGAAAATAAGACAAAAATGGATTAATTAATGTCTAAAGTAGCTAACTATGGGTTGATTATTCTAACACCTCCTCATCTTCTTCCTTCTTGCTTGGACCAACTTCATGAAGCTGAATTTGTGATGGGGAAGTTGATCTTGTTTCTTCTTCAATTGCTACAAGGTCTTCATTTTCATGTTTACTAGAAATTTGGCTTGCAACAACATTTTAAAATCTGATCTCTATGTCACCAACATAGAATTGTGAGCACCCATTAGTAGGTACTCCTTTATAGTTCAAGCATCCATAAGTAGATGCTCTTTGTTTCATATCCAAGGTAGAATGTGTCTAAAAAATGATCTTTAGTATTTTCAGTAGAAACTTCTTCATACTCATGTGATGTCTCTTCATCTTTTTCAGACTCACTTGTGAGTGAATCTCGATCATCTTCATTTACTACTTCTACTTCACCTATTTCAGAACTAGGTGGTTCATGGGTCTCCTCCTTTTGCTCCTTTAAGAAAGATGATACATTTTCCCCTTGGTTTTCTTAAAATAAATATATTTTATCCAACTTTGGATAGCCAAAAATTCAAATCATTTCATAATATTCTTGGTCATGTCTTCAAATATAGGGTCCATGAATTTTATATGCTCCTCAACATCATATGAGGTTCCCTTTTCATCCTAGTCATAGTTTCCTCTTCAATAAAAGAACTTTTGGTTTCAATATATAATTTCGGTACCTGAATTATTGTACTCATAAATATAAGAGAACATCAGGTTTCAATACCATGCTCTGATACCACTGTAATGTCCCTTTTTGAATTTTTATTAAATGAACAATTTTTCCACTTTTTCCCCAATTTGGACCTTCACTAGTTTTGATGTCTAGACCTCCAAATTGGCCCAAATGCTCCCAAATTTTCTCTGAAGGTACATGAATGATATTATAAATTAAATAATATGTTAATATATTTTTAATGACCCCCAAATTAATTCTTCAAACTTGTTTAATGTTCTGTTCAAAGTAGGATTCTTTACTAGCAAATTGGGGCTCCAATTCCCCCTGGGTAATTGCCGGAAATGGCTTCACAAATGACCCCAAAGTCACTCGAATTTATGAAAAGAGGCTTGGGATGTGTAAGGTAAATTTTCAAAGTATTATAATCTTCATGGTTCAGTTTATACAGGCTTTTATGACTCTTTCCAAAACAACTCCCAAGTCACAATTTCGACCCTTGGGGAAAATGCACCAAATCTTCTCCCAATGCAACAAAAATGAGTAAAATGAGTAAAATGATGTCCAATGATTATTTAATAAAAATTAGACTTGAAATAAATATTAATTAAAGTACACCCATCATACATTTATCAGAGATACATTCCTCCATTCGAAATAATGAGCATTACCATGGCATATATCAAAATAGAGTGGAAATGGTCATTGTTTGCTCATTACAAATCATTTTGACATACAAATATTGGGAATTTATACTTGAAAATTTCTAAGAATGAAGAAAATATAATATTTAACTAATTACAATAAAAATGGACAATGAAATTCTCTCCCAATTTGAAATCATCAGCATTACAATGGTTCACAACAAGATAGTGGGGATATGACACTATTTCTTCATTGTTCAACATTTTTACATGAATTATTTTGGGAATTTAAACCTAAGAGTCTTATGAATGTGAAATAAAGAGAATATACATCATAAAATAATATAATGGGCATTATAATCTTCCCCAAAGAGATCAATATCTCACCCAAAGCGCAATCCCTCGATTGGCATGAATACGGTGTGAAAACTGGAAATAGTTGAGAGAGAGTGCTGAAATAGAAGAATACACATGATTTCCTGTATCTTACACCTGAAAATAAGAATCCAGTAAATTTCCATGAGATACCTAATCAGCCTATCCAACACCAACTTGGATGGGAATCTTTCACCCTCGAAATTGGCTAAGGCAAGAAAACTAGTCATCCACTAGCTCTCGCAATTCACAAATGATCAAAATACATTCTCTTGATTGCTTCCTATATTTTATAAAATTCAATAGAATTATAAGTTTTTCAATTCATTCACAAACTCAATCCAAGTCGAATTAGGGTGTGTGCTCATGAATTGACACGTGTCCCCTCTTTCCTAGCCTTCCACCTACCCCAAATTTGAGTAGGATCCCATTGAGCTTCCCAAAATCATAGGAGATATATATTGGATGGTATATTTATACCTGACATGTCAGATATGTCAGATTTCAGCCTTCATATCTGATTTGTGCCATAAGTGTCATAACATCTTCATCATTGTTGTCATAGAGCTAGGGAATCTAGTCCAAGTGTCTCACTAGCTCCAAAATGACTCTTCCTTTCCCACGTAAGCTACATTTCATCCAAAATTCAACCTATGGTTTATATGGCCAAGTGTATTAGCCATATAAATCCTCCAAGAACCTTTAGTATTCCCATGGATTCTAAATTGCAAGAGGAGGATGACATGTGGCACCAATTTTCTAGCTTGTGTGGGCCCCATTGTCTCCATGTGTCTCCATGCTCCATTGCCACTTCAATTTTATATTGTATTTATTTAATAAGATACATTATTAAATATTTATCCCATTCTAATGTCTTAACATCATTTATTTCCCCCCTTATTCCAAATCCCAAAGCTTCCACCCTGAACCTAGGAAACTAGTAATTTTCCTCCTTGGCAATTATTTGACCCTTAGCATCAATTTGAAAAACTATCATGAATATGGAAAATGTGATTAGGAAATTGTGATCCAGTGAAACATTTGGGACAAATAATTTTGTGCATGCCAGCCTAGAAAATTATGAAGGATGAATATTTCTGCACTGTCGTAGCCCTCACTCTGTGTCGGTGGTTGATTATGTCGTGCAGTGACTCCCCATGCAGAAATAACTCTATGTTATTGTCTTTCTGTTGGATCTCATCTTCCTTATCCTCCCAGAGGTTATGATACTTTGCGCCATGGCAAAGCACTAGGAAATCCAACAGTTGGTAATCTGGTAGGTTTTACTGAACAATGAAATAAATTAAGACGAGCAACCACGAGTAGTGGAATTTGGCCTTACCCTCCTCCTACACCTACTCGGCATCCTCCAACAACTCATTCAATAGATACTGCGACCAATTGAAGACCACCCCGAATGCGCATTGTTTCGTGATTTCCACCATCCCGATGGTGCATTCATTGGGCCGCATCTTGCGTAGGAGTTTGCAAGATAGGATTTATGTGGTGAACCTCACTGTGTTGTTAGAAATAGAGGAAATGATAAATCCTCTATTCGCGTCTAGAGGTCATACTTCTCCTTTATCTTCGTCGTGTCTCTGTTTAGGCATAGATATGGTGCAGGGTTGTTCCCTTGCTTCGAAAGACCCTTTATCAATGAAATGAGCTCAACATCAACATGATAGGGTTTGTCAAGCCATAGATAACCTCCATGGAAGCATACCGGGAGCTACTTCACATATGTGCTCACCTGCTTTCTCCTTCCAAAGCGTAGCATGATCAACAAGTTAAGCAAGCCTGCACTTTCTATACCTCAAGCCCATCACATTGGGACTACCAACTATGGCTCGGGGGGGACAATCGACATCATGATTATGTATTTCTTTCTTTCCAGGTTCACTTGGTTCCTGGTATCGGTATCCTAGAATTGCAACATCAGCAGTTTCGGTATTATATTCANCTATGGCTCGGGTGGGACAATCGACATCATGATTATGTATTTCTTTCTTTCCAGGTTCACTTGGTTCCTGGTATCGGTATCCTAGAATTGCAACATCAGCAGTTTCGGTATTATATTCATCAAAAGCGGCACTCCTGCAGGGATCTGGGGTATGAACAAGGACGAGTGCGCTTTTGTCAAGATCTTGAATTCATGTGCCTCTCCTAGCCCTGCCTGAACATATGGTGGTAGAAGGTTTCGATCCTCTATGGTGGCCTCTGCATCTCTTCACGATGGCGAAGGTGGTGCATCCTCGGCAGGGATGTCCTCAGTGGCTTTATCCTTAAATTTATTTGATATATTCGGCCTTGATGATTATGAAATCTCTCTTTGTAGAAAAAATGGTCGTGGAACTGCAACTAGTGGATTAATGGGCGAATTATAAATTGGGGCTGACGCAGAGCCTGAACTTGAGGCCGAAGGAAGGGCTGAACCAGAAGCCAAAGGAACTGTTTATCGGGCTGGTCACACCATCATTTCTGGTTCCTATTCTTTCTTCTATACTTACAGTGACATGATTTCCTCCATAATTGGGAAAGGTGAAGCGATGGTAACGTCTGACTGCTCACTAGTGCAAATGGAAATGACCATTTGCTTCGGCTCTCTCAATCTGAAAATTTGGTTTTCTCTTCTTCTCTCTGTGCACATAAAAGTATTCTTGTCGATGAAGGCTCATATTTATAGGGATGCACCTGTCCTGTATGTGATTATTCAATGGTAGACCACCATCTTATTGATCACATGGGATTCTCCTTCGATCGACTTCCAAATTAACTCACATACTCAAGTTCTAATATATACCTGTCAGGATAGTTATGGAAAGTACGACAGATGGGACCAAAAATCACGCCGTCATTCTCCTCAGAGTTGTCAAATTAATGACACCTTGTTTCCATAACCACCTAAATATTTTTGGGTATTTGTGCTTTAATGACAGCTACTTGTCATTACCACTCTTTACTGTGATTTTCATACTTTTGTCATAGACATGTGACATAATAGTTGCCTTTCCTTTTCTCTCTCTCTCTCTCTCTCTCTCTCTCTCTTTTAACTTTCTTCCTTACCCACGCATGTCATGACCATCACAGTAAGGTTTCAGGCGACTGCTATTTATCATTCTTGTGAGTGGCATTCCATCCAACTTGTGCAATTTCACTATGCCTACATCAATGATTTGTGCGACCACATATGGCCCTAGCCAATGCATCTTCAATTTCCCTGGATGCTTAAAAAATTTACCTGTCATACTGAAAAACAAGTCCTCTGACTTTGAACTGCTTAGTCCTGATATGGCGATCATGCCATGCTTTTTTCCTTTGCTTCACTATGTTTTGATGGAATCTTGCGACAAAGTGTTCTTCTTCCATCTAGACAAGCTGTGACAACCTTTGCTCAACAGCATCCCCATTTGTCATCTTCGTCAGTGCAACAATTCTTAAGCTTGGTACAATATACTCCATCGGCACAAAAACTTCTTGTCCATACACCAGTCTGAATGGAATGTGCCCTGTCAGTCACTTACAAGTTGTGCAGTATGCCCATAGCATAGCTGAAACGTTTTGATCCCAATCATCTCGATGCACAATACATACTTTGGTTAATGCATTCTCTAGAACTTTGTTGAATGCTTCAACCGTTCCATTCGCCTGAGGATGATAGGGTGTCATCTTTCTATTTTAAATATGGAACTTTGTAGTAAGCTCATCAATCAATTTTTTAACAAAATGCATACCTTGGTCGCTTAGGAGAATTTTCGGGCAGCTGAATCTAGTCACCACATTTTCAAATAAAAACTTCACCGCACTCACAATAGTGCAATCCTTAACAAGTGTGGCTTCATACCATATTGTTAAGTAGTCTGTTGCAGTGATAATGTAGCGAGCGCCAATCCTTTTCCCTAGTGGACTAATAGTACCTACAAAATCAATGGCCCATTTATCGAATGCTTGAATGGTTATATGTGGCGCAAGAGGAATCTCGTCGCAACGCGATGGTTTTCTTATCCTCTAGAAAACATCATAACACTCACAAAAGCTCTTAGTATCCTGTTGGAAAGCAACACCCTCCGGAGCAATTTGAACATAAAATTTCAAATTTGTCATTCTATCAATTTTCTAAATGACATTTTATATCACAACCTTAATCAACACTCATCAATAAATATTTTAGGAGTGCCTGCAGAATATTTGATTCTAAAGGTACTCCCAATAGAAGTTGATGGATTGATTGACTTAGGGGGATTAACATCAGCTTATATTGAGTTTGAGTTTCTTGGCCTTAGTTCCTCATTTCTTCTTGATCATTTGTAAAGGTCATAATCCTAAAAGTTATCAACTCCTAATTTTATAATATCAATCATTCATGCATATTCAAGGTCAAGTAAATTTATTACATCAATGGTCTTGACTGTTAACCTAGTAAGCTGATACATGATATGACATTTGTTTTTCAATTTATATGTGAGGTCTAACGAGCTCTTTCACTTCCAAAACATATTTCTCATCATAATAATCATGGGGATAAAAGTTTATTTCATATTAATTTCACAAGTTCCCCGTTGTTATACACTTGTCCTCATTTATGAACTTTGTATCTTTATATGAGATAAGATTTATGGGATTATGAACCTTTTTTTGATACCTTGAGGTAAATTCAGTGTTAAAATCCATCATAAGTGGCTAAAATGTTTTTCGAAGGTTTGGTATGGGTTTGGCTACATTTACTAATTGTTTTTTTATCATTACAATATCAACCATGTTTCTAATTTCATCAATTGTATTTTTTCTTATTAGTCTTGGTATTATTGATATCTGATGATGAAAGATTATGTGATTGTAACCATTAACTTATGCTTTGAAACTATTAGTTTTATTAGGCCATCACATCAATATGAAAAAGTGTTAATCAATATTGGTGTTATTATTGAAACTGAGGGTTTTGATATTTGCGTAATCCAATTGTTTGCCATCTGTTGATTTGCAATCATGCAAATATCACGCATAAGTTGTTACCCGCTTGATTTTTCTGGAAGCCATTATTGCATGTTAAGTGTTCTGCGAGTCCCATTAACTTGTCAATTCGAAGGTAAGATGACCCTGCATTCCATGACTGGGCATGAATGTTCACAGTACTTGGGTGAAATAAGGCTGTTTGGAGTCTTGGTTGATATGTATGAATTCTGGATAAATCGACTGTGTTTCTCAGTTTGGGTTTTGAAAATCCTTAAAGCCTGTGTAATTGCTATTATGGCCCCTGTTTCAATATTTGAGCTCATGGGTGATGAATATTTAGACGTTGCTCCTGAATGTTGTGAATTGGTGCTAAGGGTAGGATGGTTAGGGTTTCTGTAGAAATTCTTTGGTTTTAATTTGGTAATTTCCAGGGCATTCACAACATCATTTGATGGTAAGAAAGCACAGGTAGGGGAGGTTGCATTTTAGTTGATAGAGGAGTTCATTTCTCGGGCCATAGGTTTACCAAGGGTAGGAGAATGTTGGTATAAGGGAAAACATGTGAAGAATGATGACTGGAAGGATTTCTTAACTCCATCTAACCGACAAATGAAATATAAGTCTGGTTTCCCTTCTAGGCTACTGAAGAAGAAATGGCATTCTCTGCTCGAACATATTATCAGGTATGTCACCTGTGAAGGTCGACTTTCCCAAACTCAGTTTTATCATCTTCAGATTTTAATGGTTTTCAAAGGGCATCCTGTGAACATGCCATTTTATTTCTTAAGTAGTTTGCAAAAGATGGCTTGTTCCTATCAAAGTAATGTGGGGGATAAGGAACGAAGCCTATTTCATCATGGGATTATTAACATACTTGTTTCCTACCGGCTGGGAGAATTAGGGGATTCTTGGGAATCATTTCTCGCCTGTAATGGGTTTGGGGAAACTAAGGAGTGGCCTCGACGGAGGCCCCAAAACCAGGCGAAGACGCATCAAGACAGAAATAGGTGGGCCTGAGTTAGAAGAATGTGGCTCCCAAGATGATCTTGACAATGAGATATCTGAATCCGATCGAACCCTAAGTGGCAGTGACCTTAAGGTCAAGTTTGAGGTAAACCCTGAGATACCTGTTGATGATTCTTGGCCTCAAATAAGAAAAACGGTGATTACAACACCCTGCCCAAATGATGTCCTTCCTTATTCATAGACCAATGTCAGTCATAAACCAGCTGAGGATGAAGTCAGTAGGGTGCTGAGTAATCAGACCATTCGTCGAACCACTCGTAGCATGACGGTCGTGTTCTTTTGCTAGAAGAGATTTGAGTGTAGGGGATGCCCCTTCCATTGAATTGAGTGATTCTTCGGAGTCTCGGCCCATTGAAGCTCCAGTTGGCCCAACCGTTCTTGATCTGAAATATGTATCTGTCTCTGAAACTAACACTAGGGGTGTCCAACAATTAAATCATGGGTTTAATATGGATCAAGAAATTGATCAGAAGCCATGCACAGAGGAGAGAGGTAAAGGGAGCCGAATGTAGGAACAAAAGGAAAACCTGATCAAATTCCTTTTGCTTAGGTGATATCACCTTTGGAAACTAATTGGAAAGAGGCTCAGCTTATTAGGGCGTTCGCTATGGAAGAAATTGCAAGCCTAAAAGCCGATTTGACTTCCTGGGTTGAAAAATGGAATATTTTGAGAGCGAGAAGCTTATATATAAAGCTCAGGTTAAAAGCTTTCCGTCAAGAAATTGAAAACTGATTAAACAAAATAAGATTTCTAATACAATAATTGTTAGATTTGAGGCCAAATTAGATGAAGCAAGAAGTAATGTGCCGATTCGACTTTCTGTTGAATCAGCCCTTAAAATTTGATATTTTTGTTTGCTGTAATGAAGTTCAATTTTGTTTTATGGTTTAAAACTTTGTTAGGCATATAGACGATTTGAAATCAACTTCTACAGGTTAGTAATGTCCTATAGTTTTTAGATTTCATTCTTGATGCAAATTGTTTTCCTTTATTTTATAAGGATACCTACTGAATTAAAATTCTGTAGGCATACAATTTTTTTTTATATGATTGATATTTGCACTTTGCTAACTAATTTTCTTTGAAAATTCTAGGTGTTAAGGAGTAAACAAGCTAAAGGTTCATGTTGTGCTATATTTTTTGGATTTGATTAGCTGGAGCTTACTCATTGGAGGCTACCTTGAATATGCAACTATTTTCTATTTTGCTGGTTCTACGTTTCTGATTCTGAGCATCATCAGTTGATGGATTGTCGGATATAGTGATGCCTCATGCAGCGGAATAATGATACTGGATTTTATCCAGTAAGTTAGCTATTTTCTTTCACATTATTCCATCCTAGTGGTTAATCAACGAAATACCTAGGATCATGGCATTTCTTTTGCTCTGTATTCAGATAAGAATCCACATATTATCATAGAAATAGGGTGCTCAGTTGATTAGTAGTTGGTTTGTTCCCTATATAAACAAGTTCCAAACATTGATAATGGGTTCGATTTCTGAGACATTTGGAGAATTGATATTATACAGTATTATACTTTATTCTATTGTGTTGGTGTTCTTGGAACTTCTTCTGAGGATTACTGAATGTTGCAGGATATTAAAGACCCTAGCTAAGTCTTTAAAACATTTGTGCTATGTTACTGATTATTCTCTT
>LPNX011075637.1:391973-441310 GCA_001517045.1 Pseudotsuga menziesii
AATGGGTTTTAATTTCTGTTTGAATTATTCTACAATGGAATATCATTTTATTGTGAGATAATTCATATTTAATTATGTCTTTCGAGACTTTTTCTATCAATCAAAAATTATTAATCATCTTATGCTTTAAAACCTCTTGTCAAATTAATAACTCATGCTCTTGGCCAAGATAGGAAATTTGAATTTAGATTATCATAGAGAAGAATTAGGAGCTATTGATTTGCATTTAGTTTACAAGGAGTTTTCTCTCAGAATTAGTTGGTCAATTAGTTTAATTTATTTGTTTTGATTAGAAGATTGAGTTAAGAAAATCTCTCCCACACACACCCTAGAGAGACTCTCTATTTGGAGAGCACATCATACAGGCAACAGGGCCTTGATCATGTGAAGGAGAGTTACTTTAAACACATACAAGATTGTATTAAGTTAATTGTGTGGGTTGTCTTTCTGTAAGTTGGCCTAGGTCAGTTTTCTCGGCCAACAAATGGTGCTAGAAGGAGGGCCTGAGCTTAAAGATTAATGGATGATCGATCACATAATGCTCCTACCAGCAATCAACCTACTTCCCCTCTTACAATTTTTGAAACATTGTTTACCTTGGTCTCTACATCACAACCTGAAACTGTAAATACACCCTTTTTGGATGCAGGTAGGACCATTATCGAAAGAGACCCAACTTTCTCACTAGTTTCCCCGAAAGAGATAAATCAAACTTTAGAGGAATGATGTAGGATTTTAACTAGAGCCTATTCTCGCCATACAGGGATTCCTTCGATCAATTTCGATTTACCAAGCAGAGTTCATTTTCAAACCTTTGCAGTGACCGAGTCAGCTATTGATTAGATTGGAGAAGAACCTCTTGAACCATTGAGGGGATATCCTTATTATCATCTTAGTGACCTTTTGAGAGGAATAGCTGACCCTAACACCTCTCGATTACTGTTGTCTACAGGTGGATCTAACCTACCCCCTTCACCTCTTGAATCACCGCCTGATAGCCCCCGTGACCATAACAACAAGTCTTCATCAGATTCAGAATCTGATCTAGACATGTGATCGTGACCAAGGTAACCCTAATGGTGATAGACCATGGTTATGACGTGGTGTTGTTGCTGTACCTGTACTATAGCATAACCTACCTAAACATCTTGACAAGCTGCTACCTAAGTTTGACCCATATGATAAGGGCCTTGTCGAAAATCACATTGACAAATTCATCTTGGTTGTTCAAAATATGAATGTTCAGCATGAGGATGTGGTATGTCGACTATTCCCTTTAACTTTCAAAGGAAAATATGTAGTTTGGTATTTTTCCCTAACCCAAGGATCTATAACTAGTTGGGGTGATTTTAGTTAGGCATTTTTAAACAAGTTTGGTGAAGACAAAAATCCTGCTGTGTTAGCACTAGAATTGGCTAGAATCAAGATGGAAAACAAGGAACGAATAAAAGATTTCAACCAGCGTTTCCTTACTCCTAAATAGAATACCAGTAGCCTCCAAACCTCCAGAGGATATTATAATTGAGAATTATGCTTTAGCTTTACCTAAATCCCTTGGTATGTAAAGCTGGAAATATTACGTTGGTTGAAACCTTTGAAGAAGCAATAAAGGTAAAAAAGAATTCAATGAAATTTGAACTAGAAAATAATGGCAAAACTGATAGTCCTTTTCATAAAAGAAATGAAACCACAACAAGAGCTAACACAGATAAAAGAGTTACTCCTGCTTTCGATGTAGAAAAATTACAAGAAGCAATTAGGTCTCTCACAAATGAAGTGGTGATATTGAAACAAAATAATGGGGAAGGTACTTTGAATAGAGGAAATTTTAAAACCCCATACCGACCATACACATCACCAAATGCCAGGAAAAATACTCCGCCTAACATATCAACCGATGAGGAAGTTTTTAACACTATAAGGTTTGTCTATGCCTTACCTGAAACTTCGCCCAGTCAAGAGTTGGAAGAGGATCATGAGCATGAGCAGCCTGAAACCGAAGAGGAAACTCCTGAGGATCCTCTCCCATTTAATTACCATTTCTAGGATAGCTTATCCAAAGAGGAAGAGTATAACGATCATTCTGTCTTTGTCAACCAACACACCCATAATACAAGGAGTAAAGGGCCTGCAGATTCTCAACCATCACCTACACCTAGGAACAATGCTCAACCTACGAATTAGCATCCTGTAACTCAAAGTATGGATCTCTAGTATGACATCATAGATGATCTCAAGAAACAGAGGGAAAACATTAGCATGTTTGATTTATTGAAAATTTACCCTATGCTTGGAGGTTCAATACTATCAAATTTAACAACTTCATCAAATACCAATTCTAGAAGAAATCAGCCCTCTGTACCTTCAGTAAATAACCTCGATCCTTCAACCAGTAAAGCAGCAACTGGTTTTAATGACAATATCAAAACAACCATTGATAAAGATACACTGATTGGTAATAGCTCCAAATCTACAACTCCCCCCTTCCTACTAACGTTTTAAATCTTCAATCGGAATGCCCATAATTGTATGATCAATTTCAAAGCTTCATCAAATGTTATGCCTTATTCGGTCTGCAAGAAACTGAATTCCAAGCCCACACCATGTAAAATTCAAATCAGCCAACTGGACTGATCCAAGGTGAAAATTGTGGGAGAATTGAAAGGAGTAATGATCAGAATGGCCACTAATCCACAACTCTTCTAGGTTATTTATGTAGTGGTAGCAAACATACCTGATGTTTATGGGTTGTTCTTAAGTCGTGACTAGTCTCAAGCTTTAAAAGTCTATTTTTCAACCGATTGGTCACACTTGTGGTTACCTAAAAATGGGTGACCAAATCAGATTAGGATTGACAGAGAAAGGTACATGAAACACACCGTGACTGAGATAAACTTTCCCAATGAACCAGTCTTGTTTAGTGATTCTATTTTAGGGAACTATGGGTATGATTCTGATTTGGGGATTTTCCCTGCACTTAAATCTATATTTGCTGATTTTGTAAATAAGTCAGAAATTTTACATTGTGATTTTTTAGGAAGCTTCTCCTAGTTTGATTAATGCTGTGAATAATGTAAATGATGTAGTTAGTCTTGTTGATAAACCTTGGCATTTGTAATTTGATGGTTCTCGATCTAAGGAAGGTGCAGGAGTAGGTTGCATGCTCCTAGAGCCTGCAGGAAACAAACTTATGCTGTCTTGTAGGCTGGAATTTCTCTGCACAAATAACACAACCGAATATGAGGCCCTCATCTAGGGACTCAAGAAGGCATTGGACTTAAATGTTAAGGTTCTAGTTGCATTCAACGATTCTGAAATCATTTTTCGGCAAGTCCGCAATTCCATTCATTTCTTATCTAATCATTTGCAAAGTTATCAAAAAGAGGTATGGAACCTAATTTCATCTTTTGATGCATTTAATATTGAGTCTATTCCTCGTTTTCAGAATCAGGAAGCTGACCTCTTGGAAAATGTAGCCTCGCAGCTCATTCCCTCATAAAATTTTTCTCCCAATGTTTTTTCTATTGAATTATTATTTAGACCGTCAATCCTCGACAACATCACTAACTGGTGTGTCTTTAATGATGATTCACATATCACTTCCTTCTTAACAAGAGAAGATGATTTTAAAGAATTAGCAATTGACAAGATCACGCATGATGAAGATCTACACAATTTCTCAATAATCCATCCACCTCATCCTATTGACCAATATTTTGAGATGGGAAATTCGATCCCTATGTCGGTTCTTAGACTTCAAAAATTTTATGACCTACATGATAAGTTTAAAGGAGTGCCTAATTGCAAGAAAAATGGAGATATTAGGTTATGTGTAGATTTCCAAAACTTAAACCGATCATCGAAAAAGGACAACTATCTCATTCCACCCATGGAACAAATCCTCTAGAAGGTATCAGGTACTTAGATGTTGTCTTTATTAGACAGTTTTTTTGGGTACAATCATATTCTAGTTTCTCCTGCAGACCAGCTGAAAACTACTTTTAGGACCCCCTGGGGAACCTATGCCTACAGGAAGATGCCTTTCGGATTGATAAACGCTGGGGCTATGTTCCAAAGGGCAATGGACGCTGCTTTCAGAGGTCTGATAAATTACTCTGTCATTGTCTATTGAGATGACATCACTGTGTTTTCCAAAAACAGATCTAATCACATTTCACACTTGCGCAAAGTGATTGAACGTTGCAGAAAGTTTGGTATTTCTCTTAACCCTAAAAAGATAATATTTGTAGCAATCGAGGGAGTTTTGCTAGGATTTGTAGTGTCAAAGGAAGGGATCATTATTGATCCATAAAGAACCAAAGCTATCTCTAGGATTCCTTTCCCTTCTACTAAGAAATCCATGCAATCCTTCATGGGAAAGATAAATTTCATGAGAAGGTTTGTTCCCAGTTTTTCTGAAATTGTGCACCCACTGCAAAATATGATAAAGAAAGACAACAGTTTTTCATGGGGAGATAAAGGGAAAGAGTCATTTATTAGAATTAGAGAAGCCATAGCTGAGGCACCCACACTCGTAAGCCCTGACTTCAGGAAATACTTTATTCTCTATACTTTCGCATCTGACATATCTTATGCAGCCATTCTTACTCAGAAGAACAAACAAGGGATGAAGTACCTATCTCTTTAATGAGCTCGAATTTAAAAGGAGATGAGCTGAACTACCACGAAGTGGATAAATAGGCTTTTGTTGTGTTGAAAGCAGTAAAACATTTTTGGCCTTATCTCCTTAAATAAAAAACCAAGGTAATTGTTCCATTCTATGCTGTGAGAAATTTGTTAATGTAGAAAGAACTAGGAGAAAAAAGGGCACATGGGATGGATGCTCTACAGGAGTATGACCTGGAGATTAAACCCTCTCAAGTTGTACATTGTTTGGGGTTGTGTAAATTGGCAGCTGAATCAGCACATCTTCCTGCTGACCAGAATGGCATACCTTTAGATGATTCCTTACTGCAAAAGGAAGTCTGTTTTATCCCAGATCCTTCCAGTTCATGGTATACTGATATTCGACCTTATCTTGAGACTGGCAGTGCTCCAGACCATTTAGATCCAAATAAGAAGAGAGTTTTAAGATTAAAATCAACACCCTACCAGTTGGTAAATAATGTACTTTTCAGGAAAAATGCAGATGGAGTTTTGCTTCGCTGTTTAGAAAAAGATGAATCTGATTCGGTCTTAAAACAACTACATGATGAGCTTGCTGGTGGCCACTTTGGTGGTGATACTACCACTCATAAAGTTTTAAGGGCAGGTTATTTTTGGCCAAATTTATTCAAATATGCCCATTCTTTCATAAGAAGGTGTCAAGATTGTCAGACTATAGCTAGCACAGTAAAAAAACCAGCATTTCCTTTACAACCTGTGGTGGTGGATAGGCCTTTCCAACAGTGGGGAATTGATATCATCATACCAATAAATCCCTCCTCCTCTCTTCAGCATAAGTACATTATAAATGCCACTGATTACTTTACTCGATGGTCTGAAGCAGAACCATTATGGGTGGTTTATACAAATCAGGTATTGCATTTTCTTTAAACTAACATGATTACCAGATTTGGGGTGCCAGAATCTCTCATGTTTGATAACGCATCTTATTTCTCTTTTGGAGAATTAACTGAATTTGCCTTAGAAAAGAGAATTAGAATCAGATATTCGACAAGCTATCACCCACAAGGTAATGGCCATGTTGAATCAACGAATAAGAACTTGCTGAAAATTCTGAAGATATGCATAGCTGAACATCATAGGAACTAGCATACTATTATATATCAAGCTCTGTGGGATGATAGGGTTACCCCAAAATCATCTATTGGTAACTCTCCTTTATTTTTGGTATATGGAATTGAGGCTATTCTTCCTCCAAATCTATTTCTGCCTTCATTATAGCTTGCACGAGCTGTATAAGAGACAGATTGTTCAGCCATTGAAGAAAAAATCAATATGCTGTTAAAATTGGAAGAAGAGAGAGAGAATGCTAAACAACATTTCATAAAGCATCAGCTAATTGTTAAATCATGGTTTGATTGCGGCTCATCCTTGAACAAGGAATTACAGGTAGGCAATCTAGTTTTGAAATGGGACAAAGCACATGAGGATAAAGGGGAACATACGAAATTCCAATGTCTCTGGTTAGGTCCATATGTGAAAGCAGAAAAAATTGGTCCTAGTACTTTCCGTTTGTAGACTTTGTAAGGACAACTTGATACCCTCTCGGTAAATGGGCATATCCTTAAGAGGTATTTTCAGTAATCCCACATCATTAAGTCATTCTCATTGTATATTTCCATTGTGTATATTTTTGTACATATTTATCATCCCATTCTGATTTCTAGATCTGTTGAGTCTTTTGATCTTGTACTCGCTAATTATATTTCCTTCCATCATCATGTTTACTTACTTGAAATTTTAGATGATGGATCACAAAAATAATTCATTTCTTTGAGATCATTCATTGTACATAAATATTCATGCTTGCCTCTGTAAATATTTGATTTATCAGACACATCTTCTATCTTTTCTCATAAAATTCAGCATGAAGCATTTGACATGGTGTTAAGGACAAGCTTGATGGTGAAGTATGTCAAACTGGAATGACTGAAATACATATCATATCGTAATCACTGATTTTGGCTGGGAGTATCCGATGTCTCACAAGTGATTTGGCTTCAAGCCTGTATTAGTTTTTGACCTATACAGTTTTCTTTTAGCAATCCTTAATTGTTGTCTCCGGATACCTTCCTATAAACCAATATCTCAGGAAATTTATTTACTGGTTCCAATGGATGTCTACTAGGCTTGAAGATTAGTTGAAGATATCTAGTCATCTTTAAGTTGTCTAAAGAAGTCTGTGGTTTTATCCCTCATTTGTGAATACATCTGGTCACCTAGCCAGGGCAGTAACCTTGAACTAAAGGTAAATATGAAAGAGGTTAATCAGGAAATAGGAGGTCTCATCATGAGCCGGTCTGTTTATGATCATAGGTTCTATTGGAATGACGTTGTCAAAATCTGGTCATCAAACCAATGACAACGACTCTCAGTCTAATAAACTAAGAGACAGGAAGTCTCATCACGAGCTGACCTGATCAGTTTCTGGTAGGATTGGTGAATAAGGCTATCATCATTTGGTCACCAAGCTAAGGTAGTATTCCTGCTTAATGCTTTTTGTATTTATCCCCGTGTATATGATTTGTATATATATACTTTAAAAATTTTAAAAAATAAAAAAAATAAAAAAAATGGATGATTAAAAGTGAATAATGTTTGCTACTTTGCTTGAATGAGAGGAAAATAGGCTGATGTTCTGGAGAAGCTACATCTATACCGTTATTGGCTAACCTATCTTCGGTCTTATAGATTTACATTGGAATTAAGTTATTCTACTCTATACCTACCGAAGGTTGAAATGGACCAGGGATACCCAGATAACAGCTATAGGATTGTTGTAGGAAATCTATTGAGGTCTCGTTATATGTTTAGATTGGTTTGGATATTGAATCACTTAAGTAGATGTTTGATACTTTACAGACATCATCTTTGATTATCTGAAGTATGGATGTTGTTTCCGCAGAGATAACTTGTTTGGTCCCAGCATGTCGCCATTTACTGGCAAGCAACACCCTCTGGAGCAATTTGAACATAAAATTTCAAATTTGTCATTCTATCAATTTTCTAAACGACATTTTATATCACAACCTTAATCAACACTGATCAATAAATATTTTAGGAGTGCCTTCAGAATCTTTGATTCTAAAGTTACTCCCAATAGAATTTTATGGATTGATTGATTTAGGGGGATTAACATCGAATTATATCGAGTTTGAGTTTCTTGGTCTTAGTTCCTCATTTATTCTTGATCATTTGTAAAGTTCATAATCCTGAAAGTTAGCAACTCCTAACTTTACAATATCGATCATTCATGCATATTCAAGGTTAAGTAAATTTATTACATCAATGGTCTTGATTGTTAACCTATTAAGTTGATACATGATATGGCATTTGTTTTTCAATTTATATGCGAGGTATAACGAGCTCTTTCACTTCCAAAACATCTTTCTCATCATAATAATCATGGGGATAAAATTTTATTTCATATTAATTTCACAAGTTCCCCATTGTTATACACTTTTCCTCATTTATGAACTTTGTATCTTTAGATGAGATAAGATTTATGGGATTATGAACTTTTTTTGATACCTTGAGGTAAAGTCAATGTTAAATTCCATCATAAGTGGCTAAAATGATTTGCGAAGGTTTGGTATGGGTTTGGCTACATTTACTAATTGTTTTTTTATCATTACAATATCAACCATGATTCTAATTTCATCAATTGTATTTTTTCTTATTAGTCTTGGTATTATTGATATTTGATGATGAAAGATTATGTGATTGTAACCATTAACTTATGATTTGAAACTATTAGTTTTATTAGGCCATCACATCGACATGAAAAAGTGTTAATCAGTATTGGTGTTATTATGGAAACTGAGGGTTTTGATATCTGCGTAATCTAATTGTTTGCCATCTGTTGATTTGCAATCATGCAAATATCACGCATAAGCTGTTACCTGCTTGATTTTTCTGGAGGCCATTATTGCATGGTAAGTGTTCTGTGAGTCCCATTAACTTGTCAATTCGAAGGTATGATGACCCTGCATTCCATGACTTGGCATGAAGGTTCACAATACTTGGGTGAAATAAGGCTATTTGGAATCTTGGTTGATATGTATTAATTCTGGATAAATCGGCTGTGTTTCTCAGTTCGGGTTTTGAAAATCCTTAAAGTCTGTGTAATTTCTATTACGGCCCCTGTTTCAAGATTTGAGCTCATGGGTGATGAATATTTAGACGCTGCTCCTGAATGCCGTGAATTGGTGGTAAGGGTAGGATGGTTAGGGTTTCTGCAGAAGTTCTCTGGTTTTAATTTGGTAATTTCCAGGGCATTCGAAACATCATTTGATGGTATGAAAGAACATGTAGGGGATGTCGTGTTGCAGTTGACAGAGGAGTTCGTTTCTTGGGCCATAGGTTTACCAAGGGTAGGAGAACGTTGGTATAAGGGAAAACATGTGAAGAATGATGATTGGAAGGAGTTCTTGACTCCAACTAACCGAAAAATGAAATATAAGTCTAGTTTATTGTTACGATGAGATGAATGAACTTCTTCACAATTTCGGTTGTTAATAAATTTATGTTTGATAAATTACTAACTTGCAGGTTGACCTTGTTTCATTTACAAGTTAGTATATGATTATATTCATTATGTTTCAGGATTGTGTATATGTTTGATATCATTTGATAATAGGTTTTAATTTCAGTTTGAATTATTCTGCAATGGAATATCAGTTTATTGTGAGATAATTCAGATTTAATTATGTCTTTGGAGATTTTTTCTATCAATCTAGAATTATTGATCATCTTATGCTTTAAAACCTCTTGTCAAATTAATAACTCATGCTCTTGGCCGAGATAGGAAATTTGCATTTAGATTATCATAGAGCAGAATTAGGAGCTGTTAATTTGTATTTAGTTTACAGGGAGTTTTCTCTCATAATTAGTTGGTCAGTTAGTTTAATTTCTTTGTTTTGATTAGAAGATTGAGTTAAGAAAATCTCTCCACACACACCCTAGAGAGACTCTCTATCTGGAGAGCAAATCATATAGGAAACATGGCCTTGATCCTGTGAAGGACAGTTACTTTAAACACATACAATATTGTATTAAGTCAAGTGTGTGGGTTGTCTTTTCATAAGTTGGCCTAGGTCAGTTTTCTCGACCAACATATCCATATGTATGGTTGGCCACCATAACCCTGCTTGCAATATATTGTGCATAGTTTCCTTTCCAGCGTAGTGTCCTCCTATGACACCGACATGTGCTTCACTCATTACCCAATGTCGTTCATAGTCAAAGACACATCGTCGCAATATTTCATCAGGGCCCATATTGTATAGGTGTCCTGCAATCAATGTATAATCAGTGGACTTAACGAATTAATGTTTCTTTCACATAGTTGTGAATCCTTTAGGCACATAGCATGTTCTCAGTAAGTGGATGATAGCATTAAAATCCTTATTCTGATCATCGGTCATAGTGATCGCAAACAATTGCGCGTCGGGGAATTTATCCTCCAGGATGCTTGGTTCTTCACCACTTTCTATCCTCGATAGGTGATTAGGTCCCACATTCAGTCAACCATATTTAACAATGAATTCAAATTCAAATTATTGAAACAAGAGAAGAAATCGACAGATCTCCCCCCCCCCCCAACACTGGCTTGTTGACCAGGTATTTTAAGGCTGAATGATCAGTGTACATTTTAAAATGTCCACCCAATAATTAGTGTCGAAACTTCTACAATGCATAGACCATGGAGAGGCCTTATTTTTCTCTCGTCGTGTAATTTTTCTCTTCCATTGAAATTTTTCTACTAGAAAAAGCAATAGAGTGTTCAAGCACACCTTCACCTAGATGCGCCAAGACTATATCGAGCGCGATAGATGGCATGTCGACATGGACATGGAATTTTTTCCTCCAGTCGATAAATACCATTATTGGAACCGTGGTTATGTTGTTCTTTAGTTTTTCTAAGCTTTCCTGAAAATCTTTTGTGCACTGGAACTTTGCATCTTTCTTCAACAGTTTCTCCATAGGTGCAATTATATCTGCATACCCTATGATGAATTTTCTGTAATACCCTATGTGTCCTAACACTGATCTGAGTTGCGTGACTGATGTAGGTGGTGGCAAGTCAAGGATAATCACAACTTTCGTTGGGTCGACCTGTAATGTCCCATTTTTGACCCCGTTTGCATTAAAGGATACATGATGTATATATTGTAATTAATCATGGTGAAGAGCTAAAGGAAAAATCCTCACCATCGATTTGGTTGTGTATGTTTTGGCAATAGGGATCATTGCCGATGGTATATCGTGTTATCTGGCACATTATAGTTTTGGGCATCATGTAAATATGCACATCAATTAAAATAAACCTACATCTAGCTATGATGGTGCAACATTAAATGAAAAGGGAATGATTCCTAAGGTTAAGGGGGGGGGTTACAACCTGTGGGCATCATTGGGAGTTTTCCATGTGTCAGCCACCCATTTAAACCTCTGTTGTCTGTTAGTTGGGAGAAGTTATTGCTAAGTAGTGGTGGGTGTGGTAGGACTATCAGTCCTTGCCAATGTTTCCACTCCACCAGCATACTCTTCCTCTTCACGTAGCTGGGGGCAGAGAAGTGACATTCCATTCTTCCCACTCACTCCATTTTTCCCACTCGGGAACTCACGGTTTGGGGAGTTTTTGCTCATTCTCACGCAGGGAGGTCTGCTTCCTCACACACACCATTTTGGGGTATTCTCCATCGGTTGTTCATCCTCACATAGAGATTCGTTCTCTCTCACCTTCTCTTGCACAGGAATTCTGTGTTGGTTTTCCTCATGCAGGGAGCGGGAGAAATCATGGTTGTCTCTCAAGATTTTTGGGTGCAGGAGCCATTCACACTCGAGGTTGTGTGCCTGTGTGTGTCCCATACCAGTTTCGGTGGTAGGTGTATGTTTCCTTGCCGATTGTGGTCTGTGTTTATGTTTTCCCCTGTCAATGTTGGGAGTTTGTCTTCTTTCCCATATGCGGACTGTGTAATGCTGCCATTGTTTTCATTGTGAGATTGAGGGCTATTGTCTTCCCCTGGTTTTGGGTTTATTCTTGGTTGTTGTGGGTGTAAACGTCTTTTGGGTTGCTACTGAGTTGTTTTGGCCATGCTAGGGCCAAGAACAACTCTGATTCATCTTGTTTACTTGAGCTTTGTTCACTTTTTCGTTTGGGGTTGTCACCCTGATATCTTTATCTTCTTCACAGAGCTATGAAATATTTGTTTTATTGCGGTATGTAGTGGTTGGTCTTCAAACTGTTGAGAGAAGGATTAGAGGCTGGGTATGCTTGAGAAAACTGGTGTTTGGAGCCACTCAGACAGAGTTAGACTGCTGAATTTATTCTCCACAACCCTTGAAGAGTATTGGAAACAAAATTCAGGGCCTGAGGGACTGTGAAGCAGAGAAAGGATTGATTCCTAGTGTATGGTGTGTGGATGTATTAGAAGTCAGGTTAGCTCTAGTGTAGGTGCCCTTAGTCCTCCACTGATACCACTAGCTTAGCATTGAGCCTTTCCTAGCTCCTTGATGGCCTGATAAACCATACTGTGTGGGATTGGATGATTTGTGTACCTTGGCTATGTGTAAAGCCTACTTTGACCCTTATTCCTTGAGGAATCATGCCCAGCTCGGGGGTGGCAGTGTTGTTGAGAGATTGATGAGCACGCTGGCCTATGGTTGGGTGGAACGTTGCAGTGATGTAGCTGGTTGCGGGACAAATTCCTTTTAGGATGAGTATTCTTGACTGTTCTGTCTCTGCATTTATATTTATTGATTAATGAATATGATGAACATGTGGTATGCTTGAATGAACATATGTTTGCTTCTGCTATGTATATGAAGGATTACGCATCTTAGTATGTTTTATGTTTTAATATTTATATTTCAGCATTATATGTATGTTCATGTTCATGGGGATATTTGCCCGGATGTTTGGTGTTTAGTAGTGTCCTCTTGTCCGGTCGGAGGGTCGGGGATGCTACAGTATGGTGTCAGAGAAAAGGTTGTAGCATGGGCTTGAATGGGCCATGAAAGGTCAGCTAGAAGAGGCATTTTGCCTTCTGCCCAACAGAAAACAGAAGAAAATCTATGCATGACAAGAGAATTTTGGAAAATTTCTCTAAGTATTGGGACCATCAGATCGTCGGAGGACTTAGTCCGAAGTCTCGCCGATGCATCGGATCACCTAAGCAGAGGACCGTCTGACCGGGACCATCGAATAAAAATATCAGAAATTTTTCTAAGTATCCAGACTGTCGGCCATTGAAAAAGTTTAGAGGATCGCTCCTCCAATGCAACGAAATTTTTAGTCGGAAGGCCCTCTGATATGGACCACTAGTGGACGGTGAAAGGAGAGGAAACTTCCATTGGAAGTCATTAGCAGAAGATCGCCGAAACGACGGCGCAAAGTAGTTGATGGAGTCGCCGCAGTGTCGGTGAAAATAGTAGATGGAATATCCGACGGAGCATCACGGGAGAAAAGACAAAGGAAAGAAAAATTTGTAAAAATTCATCTAAGTGTCGAACCCATCGGGGATCAACGGAAGTTAGACGATGGAATCATCGATGAACATCGGAAAGGCCTGGCTGTTCATCCGCCCACCGTTGCAGCCAGCTAGTGGACTATCCTTTCGACGGATAGAGTCCCCGACCACTGATACTACAGCAGTTAGATAGTGAAGGCACCAATACGTCAGCAAGGAATAACAGACGTTTGATCCGATGAAGCGGCGGAACAAAGGTTAAAGAAGAAATTTCAGAAAAAAAATTCTAAGTATGGGAATTGTTGGCCATCGGTGAAACTTAGTGGATGCAGGAGCTGTAGTTTCGGTAGAGATCAACTGAAGATCATCGAAACGATGACTCAATATAGTTGAGGAAACATCCGATATTGACCTTTGACATCGGCGAAGTTTAGTTGTTCGGACCGCCGATGTTGTCGACGGAAATTAGTTGTTGGGTTCGCCGACATGGAAGGAAGAAGAAAATTTTCATAATTTTGTTGAAGTGTTGAAAACCATCGGCCATCGGAAGAAATTTAGATGATGAGCCCATCGATGGACGTCATCGAATATTTATAGAGGATCAAACTGATGACCGGAAAAAGATTAACGGTTGGTGAACCGCCATTGCGGAAGCACCGGAAGGGAACAGGTGAACAAACTGCCAATGAACCATGGGGAAAATTAGTGGATCTGGTCGCCGAAACACCGAAAAGATGGTGGAAAAGAGACCCGATGAACAGTCCTTGGCATCGACGATGCCATCCGAAAAGCTTACATCGGAGAAATATAGTCGAGGGAACCGTTGATACAGCGAAAACCTAAAGCTGATGGGGCCCTCGATGAGTGTCGACGAATTTAGTCGTCTAGGTCGCTGAAGTGTCGAAAGACTAGTCCACTAAGGGTCCAAAGCGTCAGAAAATTAGTTGGGATGAGACCCAATTTTGACCAAAGAAAAATTGGGGTTTTGCAGTGAATTTCTCATTGGTTTTCTCAGTAGTTTTAGGGATGCAAAGGAAGAGAAAATCCTAAGTGTCTGAAGTTAGCAATTCAAACCAAAATACAGTTGATTGTTTTGCCTAAATTTGATGAATATCATCATTTTAGAAGTGGTGTGGTTTTCACACCCAAGGTCAGAATGAAGCATGTGGATAGACATTGGAAAGCTTATCCAGCAGGGAACAAAGGAGAATCACCAGAGTTTGAATGTGGTGTTTCAAAGTACTAGTGATTGCTTGATGAAGAAACGTGTTGTTGTCAACATGGACAAATCCGGGAATTACATGCCTAGAGGTAGCAAGACCATGAAGTCAAACCAACTGTTGTGTGGAAGAGGAGTTCCATGCAAGGATGAGGGACTTGAAAAGGGAAATTTCCTTAAACCCTATCTTGATAATTATGATCACAAGTTTTATACATGAAATGTATGAGGATATGTCTTGCATGCATAGGATATTACATGTTGGTAAGAATAGTGAGAATTATACATTCATAATGAGCCACTAATGATAATTATTGCATTGGTGTGGCATTAGTGGAAAAACCAAGGACAACATGGACATGGCTGAATGTGTTGCTGATGCTGACGAATGTGACTAGAAACCCTATGGAGAAAGGGATAAGGAAACAAGTCCAAAATCAAAAGTTGGTGAGCAAATTCTGTAATCTCTTGCAAAGGACCAACCAAACTGGTAATGTCCAGGGTGTAAGTAGGACCCATGCAGTTAAGAGTTTAATTATGAAAATTGCATGGAGTGGTAAAAGCAAGAGGTCTCATACCATGTGGCTATTTGAATTTTTTACTGCATTCATAGAGAAAGGTTTCATGCCTGTATTATGTTGTTATGAGCTTAGTAGCCCAAGGAAAGTAAGCACTGATGATCTTGATTACAATCATGCATCATATATGAAGTAGTCATGGCTAGGCCATGCATGGTATGTTTGAATGCATAGTATTCTTAAATCAATGCGAGGTAGAATTGAGTGGGTATGCATTAAAAGATTTTATAAATCTTGTAGTTATGCATTAAATGGATGCATATGAAAAGTATGAGTAAATGTTGTAGATATGCATACATAAGTATGGGTGCAAATGTTGTGATGCAATGCATGAATGCATAGAAATAGTACATGAGTTATTATGAATAACTAATGGCTGAAATGATGAATTGATGACAATTCTAGAACAATTTCAAGAGCTGTTATGAACGCAGGATAGTAAGTGCATGAAGAGGGTAGTCATGATCGATTGGCTTCCAGAAATGCTCTATGGAAGGGCAAGGTGGTACAATGATACGCTTGTGGAGTAAGGAGTATCTGAACATTTCATTTTGGAATAAATGATGTGACCTTGAAAATTTTAGTATGATAATGATTGCGTGAAGTAAATGAGTTTTGGTAATATTGATGTGATTAACAGCTGGAAGTGTTTGAATTTTATAAATTCTAAAAATGCTTCGGTGATTGTTCCAGCAATGAAAAAGTTATATGCATCAAGACTTACTAAGTGTTTGGCTGATTGAGGTTCCGATTTTGGGTAGATTGTTTGGGGCATGGAAATGTGGGTAAGACCATGACAAAGGCTGAAATATACCATGTGAAAGAGCCAAACCTCACGGGAAGAGTCTCATGGTTGTGAAAATAGTTTGTATGCTGAACAAATTGTCGATTTAAATTTGTAAATTTCGGATTTAAGAAATTGCCGACAACTACTAATCACTATTGGCTTGCATAAGATTGTGTTAGGAGGACACATTGTAAGTGGGTATTCATGTTATGATATTAAGCATAAAATTATAATGGGCATAGTGGTGCTGCTTACAAGAACCCACAATTGAGGATCACCTCATTGCTAAGAAAAACAATTTCTGTAGTAAACAGAGTTGCAAATTCTCATTGAATTTAATTACTAATGTCATTGCTTGGTTATCGAACAATCAAATTTGGATTGTATTATCAGATAATGATTGACTGTTTGGCTATTTGATGAATGTGCCAGGGGTACACACTGCAGGAAGATCATGTGTGATGGCTTGCAGGAGCCAAACTTCATGGGAAGGTTTTCCCTTATCTTGGAATTGGGTTTCGGGTAAAACTCCATTGGACATTTTGGAAAAATATCATTTGTACTACATGTTTGGTAAGCAAAATGAGTGAGATGGTATAGGTTATGTCAGTAAGACATGTGTGGATACAAAATGTAAGGAGGAATTGGGATGGCAAACTGAGGGACTATCAACTCAGAGAAGGGAGCCCCCCTTCCTCCTTAACAAAGGAATACTACATCAGCAAATGGATAAGTGTTCTGTGACCCTAGCCAAGAATATGCATGTAAAATTGTTAAACTCAATATGCAGAACATGTTTTTATTTTATTTCCATTATGACTGATTGCTTGAGTATGAATAGGGCCTACATGGCACACACCGAAAAAGGGTGCACACTTTTTTGATGTCGGATCACGGAAAGAGTTTTTCAATATTGATTACACCCTAAGGAGTGGATGCACTCCTAGTGTCTCAATACTTGATAGAGAATGATATGAAACATGATTACGGTTTTTAGAGCAATAACGCTGATGATTTTGCATGTATTTCTTGTGTTGTTAGGCTAAACAAATGCAGTCTGGTGTTGCACACTAGAGAGAAAAGGGTAAACGGTTGTTATAGTGCTGGCTTGATTTCCTGTAGCCTGATAAACCCAATTGTGTATTGGCTTGGCTGGACAGTCTGATAAACCCAACTATAGGTTGGCTTGACTGTGCTTGATATGTATAAAATGATGTGGTGAAGATGTCACCGAAATAGGGTTGTTATATTCTGAGGGATCCATAGTAGATCCTGGACTTGGAAATGGTCATTTATTGTTGATATAAGTGCATGGTTGATATAAGTGTATTGTTGATATAAGTGTGTTGTTGATATAAGTGCGTTGTTGACATAAGTGCATGGCCTGATAAACCCAACTGTGTTGGCTTGGCTGATTTGTTCCTTCCCAGTCGGTGTGAAGGTGTACTAGCTGGACATTAATTATTTGGTGTTGAGGAGCAGCCTGCGTGCTAACCTAACATCCAAGTCCATAGGAGTTCCCAAGGATTGCAAAGCAAAGCAAGATCCTGTGGACCAATGAGGAAATGCACAATACATATAAGTATTGGATTATTTTGTAATTCTTGCTTATGAATATGCATGTGTATATGATTTGGTTATGATGTTTTAATCTCTTGTTTAAGAGATAAAAACCATTGAGAATAAACTAAACATGTGAATCTATTCAATGTTGAATATAGGTATCGCTGGGAGCGAGGACTATGAGAGCATACTAGGGGTGCATGTGGACATGTGATTGTCTTAAAGAGCTTAGAATGAGCAGTGATGAAAAAGGTGCTAGTGAGACTATGAAGTTCCTAGCAGCTGAGACAAACCATGTGGGGAGGCTCCATGGTTGAGAGGTCTGAAATAGACCGGAGACACTAAGTGTCATGACCAAGAGGGATTGGTCCAGCATTCACAGTGAAGTGAAAGAGGATGAGAACATGAAAATACATAGCGGTGGTGTGGGTTCCAGGATGGAACAAAACAAAGAGGGGAAAAACTCTTGCTGCTTTCTCTTGCCCTTTTAATTATATATATATATATTGTGAAAAAAAATATTGTTGAATGCATGTATGACTGAAAATGGAATGTGTATATTTGCTTAAAGTAAATTGTGAATGCTGGAATGGTTAATTCCCTTCCCAAGAATGGACATGAATGAGCTCATGTGCCTATTCGGAAGGCATGAAAAATATGAAAGTCTCCTTGATGAGACTTAGACTGTCATGCCAATTGGGCAATTAATTGACTAATTTTAATGCCTATATTATGCTTGGTCTAACAGGGTTTCAGTGATGCATTTCACAGGCGAGAAAGGTGAAATCCAATGGTGCACATTGATCATCACAGTGGACTAAAAGCTGTTGGACTTGGCTGGAAGTCTCCTTCAAACGATTGCCAAGACCCAAGAAAATATTGGAGAGATGCTCAAGATATAGAAAAGGCAGAATGAGATGAACCACCAGATTTTGCAAGACTCTGTTAGCTGGAATATTTCACCTTTTGTGGACAGTAAGGTGTTCCACTAGTCTGAATGGTTCAGATCCAGAACAAATGAAGGACATAGGTTGAAGATCCTCCTTGGATGTCGTAGATACCTAGAATGGGATGCTTCGATAGTAACCCTGTGTACCTGCAATCAACTTAAACACACAAACACATCAAAGCTGCCAGAATATAATCTACTGATCCATGTTAGTGACTAAGGAATCTAACAACATACATGTGAAATCAAACAACAACAATAATGTGGGATGGAAATCAACTTGCATTAAGATAAAAATGGAGAAGTTTACAACTAAGCCTTAGTATTGACATGCATCTCCATGAAACCAAACACTCTCATCCCCATAAGCTCCGAATCTAGCTCTCTATGCTCTCCAATGGCTTGGGCCAAGTAATCAATCCAACAGCATAACAATACCTTAAGAGTTCTCTCCCTCAACCATGGATATGAGCTTGTATTTATAAGGCTCAATGGATAGGGATGGTTGAGATATTAGTGGATGAGGTGGCCTCTAAGATCCTAGAATAAGGGATCTCGAGCTCAATTGACCCACAATGATAGGGATAAGGGAGAACACAAGGCTCATCATCTAGAAGCCTCAAGAAACTTATCTTTTTTCCTTTTTACCCAGGGTATCGCATTTCTCATTCAATGACAGAGCGGTTCTGGTAAGAAATGCTTATGGACTAAGGGCCATAAGCGATGGCACCACTTGTGGACAACAAGGGATAGGTGGTGTGAACAAGGTACCACTCCTGGACAACAGGGAAAGCGTGGTGCTAGGAATTTTCATGAAATATTGACAATTTGCATGGGTTTCCACTCCAAGTGCTGGGATTAAGGAAAAATAGGTATGTAAAAGGTCTTATCACATGATGATGACATGATTTTGGTATAATAGGATGCCCCCCAAAGCATGAGTCTTAGAGGGATACGATAAATGAGAGCTTTGAGAGAACAAGTCGTCGCTACGAGGTGAAAATGTCGGCTTGATCAGATCATGTTGTCAAGTAGGCATATGTAGTACATTAGTATGTTAACTCATAGACACAAGTAACCAAAATCGTGGTTGTAGACCAATACAAGGTAGATCCATGGGAGGAATAAACAAGCATGGCTACTAGAATACAACGTAGATCCATGTGATAGAGGACTCAAACTTGGACATAGCTACCAGACATATAATGTAGATCTATGTCATACAGATGAAAATTTGAGCATAGCCATGACCATACAAATGTGGATCCATGCTAGATATACAAAACTCCATCGCAACCTAGGGAAAAGAAATTAGCGCTTTAAACAAATACCTAGGGTATTCGTCTCGTCTTCCACAAAGTATGATTCTATCCATGTGATTACAATGATCTAAAGTCGAACATGGTAGAAACCACTTGATTACTGGCCAATGATGTGAACTGTTAACAAGTGCGAGGGAGATCACCATCAATGTTAATGATTCCCAAGGTACTCTAGTACAATCTACTAAGTGTGAATAGATGTCTTGACGTCAAACACCCAGTCAGTTCTATCAATCAAAGGTCAATGATGTGAACTTATGTCGAGAGCGAGAGAATCTGTCATTAAGACATACAAATCTCAAGGTACTAAATAGTGTTTCTAAGACTATTTCCCGGATGATGAGCTGATGTCGATGGGAAAAGTCTCGTCAAAGGAGGGCCATGATGAGTCCCACATCGATGACATGAAACTTGGAACATAGTTCTGGAATGATGTGAATGTAGTGACCATATGACTGACTCAAAAAAATTGACACAACGACTGTGTAGACTGCAGAGGTAAAACTTCTTCAAATCCCCTTTGAACATCGGGTGGCATGACAAAAAGACTTGGTAGCATGACTAAATGGGACAAACACACAATGCGACAGTGGACAATGCATTCTTTTGAAAGAATCAAAGGAGTGACATGACTCATGAAAGTGGATCGTCACGGGGATCAGTTGAATACCTAATTGACTAACATGATGTGCAGACAAGTGCCATGTTCAAAGGTAACGACAAACAACTGCCATAATTTAAAAAATGATTCCCTTCCCATTTCCCCCATCATGATCAATGAGTGCCTCTTTTCAGTTTTATGAGTTCAAAGAGGGTAACGAACACTCGATATAGCTTGTCAGAAGACAAGTCCAGACTCATATGTTTTATGAACCTGAGAGAGGAGGGGTTTGTTCCCAAAATGGGTCTCTCAATGTTTAATTTAATGAGTCCACTGAAAGAAATCTCGGTATCGTTCATGTTTAGAGAGTTTGAACAAATATGAAAGAAGACTCCAAAGGGGTCCTTTTTCGTATGATTTAGTCTCTAAGGCCCGAAAAAGTGTAAAATCATACCTTAGAGAACTATTCCAGTCATGATTGGCTGGAGTGTTCCTTTTTCATAAATAGTCCTATTCAAACTGAAAAAGAGATAACCTACCGTCGGACGGACGACTCTTCAAATACTTTAACGAGCATGAAGAAGAAAAGATCACTCAATGATCTTTTCATATTTAGGGAGCCTGAAAAGAGTTTAAAGAGAACTCCATGAGGTTACTTTACACAATGTCATATTTTATGAGCCTGGAAAGAATCGGAAATGGACTCGACGAACTTTTCATGTTTAAGGAGCCTGAAAAAGAGGTGAAAAGAAGACTCCATGACGCTTCTTTACACAATGTCAATTTTTTACGAGCTTGGAAAGAAACTGAAATGGACTCGAACCTTTGATACTAGGTTTAAAGAGCGTGATCAAAGAGTCATAATGAATGCTCATCGATCTTTTTCGTTTAATGAAAGTGCAAAAAATCCATAAACAAACTTCCAAAGCTTTTTACTATAGTTCTCTTATCCTGCAATCGACTCAAAAACAAGTGTTAAATGCATTTATAACTAGCATTAAGGGATTACGACATATAAACTTTGACTAAAATATGATTTTATATCAAAACTATAGTATGTCAGACCCAAAAGTGCCTATATAAGTCAAGTAAATAGTAAAAAATCAAATCATTTCACTATTTACCCATATCGGAGAGCACTTGGAGCATTTTCTTAGCCAGATTTTATGCAGGTGATACTAGGAGTTTCCATCGTCCATTTTGAGCATCGTCAGTTGCAGGTAACAACTAACACCCTATTCTTTCATTTCATAGTGTTTATTTTGAGTTTTGGAGGGGTTTTGGGCTCATATCGCAAGCCCTAAAACCTTAAAATCAGGCACTGCAGCTACCCCTTGCGGGATACGCGGTACCTCCCAAGAACCACGCCTATAACATGGTTGACAGGTGGTGCCACTGCCTGTCTCCAATGGTGCATAGGTGGTGCCAGCCGTGGAGACTTTAAACTCATAGCATGAGCCATAATAAGTCATTCTTTTGATTTTTAATGATTAGGAATGATTCTAATGCATACTATGATTGTTTTTACAGGTCTTGGTTGCTCAAAACATGGTGATATGGAAAGAAAGAACACATGACAATGATGATGCCTTTGTAGAGAGAAATGCAGTTTGTATTGCTATATTACGAGACCGTGGGATCCTGAAGTTATTTCGGACCCCAAGCATGGTGTCACATGAGTGGTTACTGGAACACATATTGCAGATGTGGAATCCAGAGAAACAATATTTCGAGGTGGGGACCCATATCCTTATAGTGGAAGTAGAGGATATCTACTTCTTGAGTGGTCTCTCTAGATAGGGTGGCCCCATCTCACTGACAGGTTTCTGTGGAGGGGATATTACCACTCGAGAGCTTATAGATCGTCACTATGCTCCAAGGACGAGGACATCGGGGAAGAAGATCCCCATCAGAGCATTGATGGATGGGCCCCTACGGATTGTCCTATTTACTATGCAGAGGGTGGCTGGGAGTCAGGGTGTGCACCAGGATTCTAGGGCACACATGTTGTATGCCATAGAGGCCATGGTACCCATGGTGTTCAACTGGGCAGAAGCCATGCTTCCAATATTCAAATATCAGCTGACTAAGTGTCAATAGGGAGAGCTAAAGCAGTTTGGCTTTGTCTCCATTTTATCCTGCTTCTTCTTCGAGCGGGTTCCATAGATGAGACCTCAGGTGGTCTTCCAAAGTCTGAGAGCACGAGACCCCCATATGCTGAGGTGGGTCCAGGTCATGGCTCGTATAGGAGCAGGTAGGGGAAGGGTGAATTTTCATGATCTATTCTTCAGATGGCTCCAAGATCAGATACTCATGGTTGAGGATTATACTTACGCGGGTACGGACTTCATCGAAGATCCTGACCTACCACTCCCACCTAGCGGACAGTGGGGCGACATCGGTAAGAAGTAAGAAACCCTAAAATGGATGAAATGTTTTTATGTTTTTGATGTTTTATATTTTTTATGTTAAGTGACGAGACTTGTATATTCTCATGTATATGTTGGAGCAGTGCGACCTGGAGGAGCATCTCCATTAGATACGCGAGCTGGAGCCCGCTTTGTACCATAGGGTGATGATATCACCGAGGAGCTTGAGGAAAACCTAGAGAGGTGACCTTGGATATCCTGGATGCTGACATTGATGACCTCCCAATGAGATATCAGAGATCCACAGTGGGAGTACCGAGTCGATTCAGTAGGATGCTACGTAGAGTATCTCGAGCAGTGATGTGCTATTACGAGCACCACTAGTGTATGAGATATGTACTGAAAGCTGATAGCTTCAGGATTTTGTATGATGATTTTTTTCTGAAAGCCTACGTGCTTTAGATGAGGTCTTGGGACCTATTTTTTGTAAAATTTTTCATATATATATATATATACAGACTCTTACGCGGTGTTTATATGTTTCAAATGGCAAATGAATTTTCTATGAGTTTTATGTGTCTTTGAATGTTTATTTACAATGTACCATGTTTCATTTTGATGTCATGAATGGGAAATATGCCAATCTAGGATGTAATTATATAATGAGTCAGCAACTACATTATGTTCCCTAGGGATATTCCTATAGGTAATGGTTTCAAATGATCTTTCTAGAGAACGTACTCTCTGGAAGAGGCAAAGGAGCACCGGGTTTCTAACGGTGTAAACATGGTTTAAATGACAAACCAGGAGTTGTGAGTCCATCAAGACTACTAGATCATGAACATCCTAGGAGGAAGCTTCAGTTAGAAGACTGATGACTGCTTCATACTCGACGATGTTATTATTAGCGGGACCTATACAAACCGCTCCTGAACTGACCAAATGTTTAGCTGGGGAATAGAGGACCCAAGCAGCCGAGGTGAGATTTAAAGTGTGACAGCAAGCACCATCAGCGAAGCCGTAGAAAGCCATCTGCATGACTAAAACATGGTATAAACAGATACGGACACTACACTCAAAACCATATTGAAAATACTAAAAGCACACTGAAAGTCAATCAATATACATATATACAAGATACTATCCAAGAAAGACCTAGGAATAGTACCTTTTCAGGTACAACCCATTGTGAGGTTGCCCCAAATGGATTCCATCATAATCAACGAGCTCGTAAGCTCCTTTCTCTAACACCTTAGAAATAAAGAAAGGTCCATACCACATGGACTCGAACTTATCCTTCCCTAGTTTGTCATATCTCTGATCATAAGTCAAGACTAGGTCACCCTGATTAAAGGCACGAGGTTGGGTGGATTTATCATACTGCACCTTGACACGTTTCTTATGTGCCTCATTAGCCAGGCAGCATCTCTCTGAGTCTCGTCAAGGTTACTCAAGTACAAAAATATTTCTTCCTCTGCGGAAGTGTCTGGGAGAAGTTCGACGACAAGTTGTAAGGATGGAATCTGACATTGAATCAGTATGACAACTTCGAGTCCATAGACAATCTGGAATGGTGTGAAACCAGTGGCTATTTTCACAGAAGTCCGATAATTCCATAGAGCAGAGAAAAGAACATGGTTCCAGTTGAATTTGTGATCTCCAACCATCCGACGAAGCATAGTTTTCAAAACTTTGTTAATGGCCTCTACCTGACCATTAGCTTGTGGCTAATACGACTTAGAGTTTTCATGGTGAAAACCTAGCTTGGCACTCAGTTCCTCCATCATTTGATTATGGAAATGGGATCTGTGATCAGTAACGATGGACTATAGAACTACAAATCTAGATATGATATGATTGAACAAGAAGAGAGTGGAAGTCTTACCATCTTCTGCAAATGTAGGCATGGCCTCAACCCATTTTGTGAAATAATCAACGGCTACGATGATGTAACCATGGCCCCCTGACTGAGGTAGGCTTACAATGCATGAATTCAATCCCCTATTTGGTGAATGGGCCAACGACAATGATGGGGTGTAGCAGAGCAGGATGGGTGCGCTTTTTAGGATAAAAGTGTTGACAAGGTGGGCATTTCTTAATAGCCTCATGATAGACTTTGAAGACAGAGGGCCAGAAATAGCCAGCGCGAAGGATTTTCTGGGCTGTAGCCATCCCAGATAAATGACCACCATGAGCTCTAGAGTGGCAATCATTTAACACATGTTCAGCCTCCTCATGGGTGAGGCATCGTCGGAGAATTGAGTCAACCCCACGTCTATACAAGGTATCATTCAGGATGAGATAGTACTTAGCGTGGTGACGGATATGGTGGCAATCATTGTGGGATAAATGCATCTAAAATCGTTGTGTTTGGAGATAAATAATCAAATCTCCATACCAAGGATCGGTAGTGCTAATCAAGAACAAGAATTCATCCGAAAATGAATCACTGGGCTCAGATTTCATCGAAGCACAGGGAAGATCACACATAAGCTTGACAAAGACCAAGGATTTCTTTGATGTGGCTTTGGAAAATTCTAGATCAAACTCCTGAAGTATGACTATCCAACAAGAGTACTTGTCCCCGAGTACCTGACGAGTCAGTATGTAATACATCGAGTTCTGGTCTGCCATTATGGTGGTAGTGCGGAGCAAAATGTAGTGACAAAAATTTTGTATAGCAATGACTATGGCCAATGCTAACTTTTCCACACTTGAATAGCGAGTTTTGGAATCCATTAGATTCTTACTGGCATATTAAATCACATGCTCCTGACCATGGATATTTTCTTGCACTAAAACCATGGCGATGGTAGTAGCAGAGGTAGAAATATACAAGAGAAAATCCTTTGAATAATTCGGGGGGTGTATCACAGGTGAATGAGTCAGAGCATGCTTAAGATGATCAAAGGCGCGTTGGCCCTGGTCATCCCAGAAGAATGGACTGTTCTTCTTGAGGAGATGCATATAACCGTGCGTTTTCTCTGTGAAATTGCACATGAAACGGCGGAGAAAGTTTGCCTTCCCTTGCAAAATTTGGAGTTCAGGGAGATTAGTTGGGGCTGGTACATCTAAAATGGAAACAATATTCAAAGGATCGATCCAGATGCCATCCTTGGATACCACAAAGCCTAGCAGATGTCCCGTCTCAACGCAAAAAACACATTTATGCGGATTGAGCCGTATATTATAATGATGACATCTTAGGAATATGTCTCTAAGATGACCAGGGTGGTCCTACCATCGGTGTGAATGAGCAGGGAGGTCATCAAGGTATGGCTCAATAGTATGTTTAATATCGTGAAACGCATAGGACATCGCACGTTGGAACATGGCTCCAACATTTTTCAAGCCAAAAGGTAACTTCTTATATGCAAAGGTTCCCCATGGGAAAATGAATGCCGTCTTATGCTAATCAGAGGGTAATATCTCAATCTGATTATATCCAAAGAATCCATCCATGAATGAAAAGATGACACTTCCAGCACAATTGTCAATAATATGATCGATGTGTGGGGTAGGAAAGTTGTCCTTGGGACAAGCTTTATTTAAATCCCTAAATTCGATACAGACTATAATGGTGCCCTACTTTTTATTGATAGGGAGAAAGTTTGATACCCATTCCGTCAGGGGTATAGGATAAATAAACCCAACTTTGAGAAGTTTCTCAATTTCAAATTTGATAGCTGTGGCTTTTCGAGGCTGGAATTGCCTTAGTTTTTTCCTGATAGGTTTATCTATGGGATACGTTTTAATATCATGGACCACAATGGATGGGTCAATCCCTGGAATCTCTTCATAAGAACAGGAAAAAATATCATGGAATTCTTTAAAAAGTGCCTTGTATGCTTCATATTCATCTGCCGAGCAATTTTTCCCAACATGAATGTGCTCGATAGTATCAGGCTTGGCTGATATGTCAATTAGATTCATCTGAGTAATGTTGCAAAGGTTTCCTTAAGAATCTATATCTTGCAACAATATCAAACTTTGGGGTACATTGACAATATCAGTAGGAAACAAGGATGTAAAATCATGGCTAACCGAACTGGTGTTGGGGAGGAACATGGATCTATGATGGTGATCCTCCCAAATGGGCTCATCCGTATTCATGATCTCCATAATGGACTCATCGAAAGGAAAAGTCTCAGAGAGATAATCTAGAACAAGAAGAGAGGGTTATAACCAGTATGGTAAATGGTAAGGATCCAAAGCCACTAGATGAAGATCATCCGTGTGATCATCGAAAAAGGTTTGAATGTTGTCATACATAGATTCGTGTGGACTCAACAAATTTTTTACCCTTAGGCTCATAATCAAATGAGGCGATCACATGGACTGTCACGGTATCTGTGCTAGGAGGAGTGGATGGAAAAATCCCCATAAGGGATGAATCCTTCAACATGCCTACCCCAATCGCCTGGTAAGGAGGAGGGGATTGGCCTAACATGGGGATGTTATTAGCCATGGAGGTAGTAACATCCGGCGTACAGAAATCAAGATGATCAATAGTAACAATTCTTCCTAGATGCCGGAATTGGACTATTCAGAATACTGTTGAGGTGACAGCAGTCATGGCATAGAACTAATTTCTTCCTAGAAGGAGGTTGTAATCTAAAGGGGCATCTACCACTTCTACTTGAATGGAAATGGTTTTGCCCCCCAACTCAACCGGTAGGGATGATATGAGACCATGGGGTTGGAAACCCCGTCCGTCAAAGGGCTTGAGGCTCGTAGGTGATGTTACAAGCTCAAGAGAGCCAAGAGCCTTCCAACAAGTCAGAGACAAAACCGAGGTTGAAGCTCCTTCATCTAGTACCGTTCGAAAAACTTTCTTTCCCGCTACTTTCATAATGATCTGAAAAGAAAGTTTATGTGGTAATCTAGGCTTATAGTTCCCAACATTGAAATGAATCAAGTTAGTGTTATCCAAGTCTAAAGCTCCTAATACTGTCAACAAGTTTTTGCGTTGTGTAGGGAAACTTTGGAGTACTTCTAAGATAGACATCACACAAGGTTCCTGAGCGAGATCTTCAACCACATTATAAAATTGAGCAGCTCGAGCATTGGGATTAAAGACAGCCTTCTGAAGAGTACTCTTAGGTGGACACAAAATCATGTCGAGAGTAGGCTTCTCGATAAATAAGGGGACAATAGATGAGGATTCCGGAGAACTAGTAGAGGGAGTTTTCCCTGAAGAAGAATGATCTTCTTTCTTATCTACTGGTTTGTCATAATTCTGAGTTCAAGTTTGCAGATTGATGGTATATGAGGACATCATATGAATTTTCTCTGATGAACTAGAGTTACCCTAATTAGACATGTGGTCTATCAGTTATTGTTGTGAGGGAAAAGGATCCGTAAGTACTACAGGTGCGGGATTGGACTTCAGAAACTAGGAGATTTCGTCCCGACGAGGACACTCCTTTGAAAAATGGTCACCCCCGCATAGTAGACAGGGATATTTTTCCTTCCTTTTTAATTTATCGTTATCATTGTTGGTTGGTCTTGGAGTCTCCTGTTGGTTTCCAGGTTTTTTATTTCTATTTTTACCTTTCTTTTTATTATTACCCGAGGTTTGAGTACTTTGAGTAGAGTTGACCTCGGTGGAAACCTAAGGAATCGAAGGAGTAGGGGTGGTAGTTTGAGGTTGCTTGGCAATTTTCGCTGCATACAGGGAATGGATTGAACCAACAATCCCATCAACAGGTACTTCTGCTGGTGGCTTGGTGGGATCGGTGCTGGGGCGAGGAGCTTGAGGAATCAGGTCATAAAGAGTTCCAGACTAGGAATAAACCAAGTCTAGGTACTGAGCCCAACTAATAGCCCACTCTTCAGTAGTGGCACTTCCCATAGCCACATCTTGGGAAATAGGAGGCAACAAGGATTTGGTAAACCAATCAGTTAATAACTGATCCGGAATAGGGGCCTTAATAAGCCTTCTCCACCTTCTCCACTCATGAATGTGATCGGATATGTGGGTGGAAGTGTTCTGTTGCAGAGAGGTTAAAATATCAGTGTCCGTTTCATAATGAATAGGGATATGAAAGTGTGTAAAAAACACGGTTTCCAACGAGCCAAAATACACAAACAAATGTTGTGGGAGTTCAATGTACCACTTTGCGGCTGTAACGGTCAAAGTTCGCTGAAAGAGTCGTAATCGAATGGAGTCATCCATGAGGGAGTTTGAAGAACACCACAAATGGAATGTCATAACATGGTTCTTCAGGTTGTCTCCCTGCTTCCCATCGAATTTCGGAATATCCGATGGTAACTTTACCAGAATGGGAGGCCACGGGGGATTGTGTCGAATGGGGCCATTAATCAACTTGGACAAGTCAAGAAAGTCCAAATTTTCTAGGAAAGGGAACTGTCAGTTGGGTTGCATATACTGGTAATATTGATATGGCATATAATTACCAGTAGGACCATAAGTTGACTGAAAAACAGGTTGCTGTGACGAAGAACTAATGAAAAATATGCCCGCAGGGGGTTGATTTCTGGGATCAGGACTGCTAGGACCACTATGGCCTCCCAGAGAGCCGAAGGAGGACCACTAGGGCCACCAGCAACACCAGCACCACTAGGACCACTAGGACCACCAGGACCACCAGGAGGTGGACCACCAGACCCTCCAGATCCACCAGGAGGTAAACCTCTAGAGCCTCCGGAACCACTAGGCGGAGGGCCACCAGACCCTCCAGATCCATAAGGAGGAAAGCCACTAGGCCCCCTAGGACCACTAGGACCACTAGGACCAAAAGGAGGAAAGTTTCTAGATCCTTTGGGACCATTAGGGCCCCCAGGGGGAGGACCTCCATAAGGTGGTCCTCCGGCACCTCCCGCAGCATGTATAGGTATCCCTCCCATAGTTGGCATGTAAGACCAGTTGGGTTTCCCCCATGGTGTAAAAGTGTTACTAGGGTATGGAATTCCAGCATAAGGCATTCCTGTAAGATTGGGTGGATGATTACCTACATGTATTTGATAACCATAACCTCCAGAAGTTTGAACGGTTACAGGTTGTGCCCCCAAGGTCTGACCTGAACTGGATGGGGGATTAACCACATTAGTATGGGTGGGAGGGACATAAAATGTAGATGGTTCTATGTTAGAGGTTTGCCCTTGACTAGGTACAATTCTGGTGCCAGATAACATAGGTCATGCCGGGGGTTGCCCCTCGGCACTAGAAGGTACTAACGAAATGAGAACTGTAGGTTGGACCCGAGGTGCAGAAGACCCATGGGGATTAGGAACAGACATAACATGAGAGGTGATAGGGGTGGTAATTTGACCTGGGTTGTGTGGTGTTACTACATGATATATAATCGGTTTAATGGGTCTCATCGAATCGGTAAGTGAATGATATCCCACGGGAACAGATGTGGAACGTGATGGTATTAGGCTTAATAGTTCATCTATTTGCTTGTCAATCTCCTGTGCACATAGAATGGCAGCACGGTATTGCCTATGTTATTCTTCATCTTCAGAAGAGTTTAAATGGGTGCCAAATGAGGCAATGGCCTGTCCTATAAAGGTATCCCAAAATGGAGCATTGGGACCATAATCCAGACGGGTTGTATCGTCAACATGACCTTCCATGGGAGAATGGAACGAGGTATTTCCCTGAGAAGGTTGTTGGACCAAGGGAGGCAAGTGTGAAGAATATGGTACTCCACTTTCTGCAACCACATTATCTCCCACTTGGGAGGTGGTAGCAGCTCCTTGGTCGATAGCTTCCATTGGATTTTCTCCTAAACCAAGAGTAAAATTAGGTGGCAAGCCCCATACTCTTATGGACTGTCTTAACTCAGCTAGTTTGTACAGTTCCTATCTAACCTAGGGTCTGAAAATCTAGAAAACACACCAAAAAAATTTCCCTACACAAGCTATAGGTTAAAACAAGCACACTTAAAATGATAGGAGGATTTCAAAAAGTCAGGTCTCTCACCAGGATTGTCAAGAAGGTGCCACTCGTGATATACCTCGAGGATATATGTGTAGTAATCTCCCTGAATTTTGTTTTCGGTGTATGGCTCCAAGCAAGACGACCAAAGGGATTTTCTTATATGGATAGGGTATCCTAGTGGGGTCTCCCGATATAATCAAGGTACGTGGGAGCTCGAATCGGTAGTAGTGTTGTCTAATGCATAACCTTACACAAGGGGCCTTCCGATATACAATCAAGTACGTGAATTGCCTTTCTATATACCTCAAGAGTATGTGAAAGGCCGTTCAATATACCGATGGTATGTGGAAGAACCGCGCGAGTCCTGGGATGTAATGCGAAAAAATAACGACAGCTCCTACGCTTAACGACGCCCGAACACGTCTCTAACCTATCACTCCAATTGCTACGTAAATTTTAACCTATAACTACCTTTAATTTTAAAGTGGATGGTTAGGTGAATACATGATGTTTTCACAGAAAAGTAAAACCATGCAATATGCTTGTGCTAATATTTCACTTTACCATTCAGTATGCCTACTTACGGGAGGGAAAGAGAGTATTTTCTTTTGTTTCAAAACCAAAAAAGACTTCCAAACAACAATCTTGAACACAAAATCAAAGACAAGCAGTACTTTTCCAAACTGATTTCTCTTTTTCGAAAGCAATAAGAAGGGGAAGAATCTCTTTTCCTAAAAGAAAAACAAGAAGCACACTATATGCAAATGCACTCTATTTTTTCAATTTTCTCAAAACATAAGCAAATCTAACTTAAAACTACCATATTTTTTAATTTGATTGAGATATTTCTAAATGCATAAGAGACGAAAGAACATGAATATCCTGAAAGCTTGTAAAGCCAATCAGAGAACCAATGTCCAATGCTCAATGATGATAACCTAGTCTCAGTAAAAAAATTTCTTTTTTAAAGGAAAGAAAAGAAATTTACTATGCAAACAAGAAATGAAACCTAGAAGCTAATCTAGTGTTCTTCTTCTAGTCTATATAACAGAAATGAAAAGAGATCTTACTAACACCCTAAGTTTTTCAGAAAACAAGAAATCCTTTCGTAAACACAACCAACAAGCATAGAAGTAGAGGAACAATAAAAAAGCCTAATCTAGCTTTTGAATTTTTGAATCAAACCAATCTTAAACCATAAAATTTTCAAGCCACAAGCATGAGATTCTATCACACAAGCCTGACAGTGCAGGACTAAAAGCAACACAACTCAAATTTTTAGAAAAAAAAATGAGGAAAAAGGGCCTTGGAATGATGCCTACCTGGCACCGCGCTTCTTAGGTGTTGACAGGGCAGTTCTATCCTAGCACCGCTTCTCGCCAACAGGATACAGGTAGTGGCACCGTGTGCTTCCCACTATGTTCAGGCGGTGGCACCACTCCTCATACATTGCATAGGTGTGGTTCCTTGTAGAAGACCAAAACACAAAGAGAACAATAGATCAAGTCAGAAAAGGACTAGATCAAGGCAAAAATTGCTAGATTGAGTATGGAAACAGAGCATAAAATGTCAAAATGACTCATATCTGAATAGATCTGGAAGTTTCAAACTCAAATTGACCAAGTCAGAAAGCAAATCTGACTGAAGAGAGTTGGAGAAAGAGCCTGGATTCAGACAAGAGTTGGAACTGAGGAAGATTAGAACAACTGATACATATATGTATTCCCTAGTAGATTCATCAGATTTGTTAGCTGGGATATTTCACCTTCTGCAGATAGTAAGGTGTTCCACTGGTCTTAATGGTTCAGATCTAGAACAAATGAAGGACATAGGTTGAAGACCCTCCTTGGACGCCGTAGGTACCTGGAATGTGATGCTTCGATAGTAACCCTATGTACCTGCAATTAGCTTAAATGTGCAAACACATCAAAGCTGCCAGAATATAATCTACTGATTTATGTTAGTGACTAAGGAATCTAACAACATACATGTGAAATCAAACAACAACAATAATGTGGGATGGAAATTAACTTGCATTAAGATAAAAATGGAGAAGTTTACAACCAAGCCTTAGTGTTAACATGCATCTCCATGAAACCAAGCACTCTCATCCCCATAAGCCCGACTCTAGCTTTCTATGCTCTCCAATGGCTTGGGCCAAGTAATCAATCCAACAACATAACAATACCTTAATAGTTCTCTCCCTCAATCGTGGATATGAGCTTGTATTTATAAGGCTCAATGGATAGGGATGGTTGAGAGATTAGTGGATGAGGTGGCCTCTAAGATCCTAGAATAAGGGATCTCGAGCTCAATTGACCCACAATGATAGGGATAAGGAAGGACACGAGGCTCATCATCTAGAAGCCTCAACAAACTTATCTTTTTCCTTTTTTACCCAAGGTATTGCGTTTCTCCTTCAATGATAGAGTGGTTCTGGTAAGAAACGCTTATGGAGTAAGGGCCATAAGCAGTGGCACCACTTGTGGAAAACAAGGGATAAGCGGTGCGAACAAGGTACCACTCTTGGACAATAGGGAAAGCGCAATGCTGGGAATTTTCATGAAAGATTGACAATTAGCATGGGTTTCCACTCCAAGTGCCGGGATTAAGGGAAAGTAGGTATGTCAAAGGTCTTATCACATGATGATGACAAGATTTTGGTATAATAGACTCTATTGGTTTGTAAAAGGAGGTAAAAAAAATCCTTCTGGGGGCAATCCATAAAGGCAAGGAAAGTGGATCGATGATGGGACTTTCATCCAAGCAATTCGTTAAGAAACATTCCAGGCATGAACACTCAAAGGAAATTGAGTAGGTAAAGATGAAATAGCTAGCAAAATGTTGGAAATATGAAGGACATCATTTACGCCGGAACTGCCCAATGAGGGAACATAAAGAGGGCAACAGCCACAAAGTTCCTTGACTTGGGGATGAGCCGAAAGCTGAAAAATAGCAGAAGAAGCTGATGGAAGCCGAGGGGCTTGGTCCTGAAAGTTCAAAGTAAATAATTGAACATGGGACAGATCTGCAAAATTTTGAAATTTTGATGTGCAAAATGTATATGTATTCCTACGTATTGGAACACCGAGGATGGTGTTATTCTAAGGGGGAGGGGATTGTAATGTCCCAGTTTTGACCCCATTTGCATTAAAGGATACGTGATGTATATATTGTAATTAATCGTGGTGAGGAGCTAAAGGAAAAATCCCCACCATCAATTTGGTTGTGTATGTTTCGGCAATAAGGATCGTTTCCGATGGTATATCATGCTATCTAACACATTATAGTTTTGGGCATCATGTAAATATGCAGATAAATTAAAATAAACCTACATCAAGCTACGACGGTGCAACGTTAAATGAAAAGGGCATGATTCCTAAGGTTAAGGGGGGGGGTTTTCTAACCCATGGGGGTCATTGGGAGTTTGCCATGTGTCGGCCACCCATTTAAAAAAAAATTGTCTATTAGTTGGGAGCAGATATTGCTGAGTAGTGGTGGGTGTGGTAGGACTGTCAGTCCTTTCCCACATGCCCACTCCACCAGTAGAATATTCCTCTTCACATCGCTGGGGGTAGAGAAGTGACATTCCATTCTTCCCACTCACTCCATTCTTCCCACTCACTCCATTTTTCCCACTCGGGCACTCACAGTTTGGGGAGTTTTTGCTCATTCTCATGCAGGGAGGTCTGCTTCCTCATGCACACCATTTTGGGGGATTCTCCATCAGTTGTTCATCCTCACACAAAGATTCATTCTCTCTCACCTTCTCATGCACAGGAATTCTGCATTGGTTTTCCTCACGCAGGGAGCGGGAGAAATCGTGGCTGTCACTCAGGATTTTTGGGTACAGGAGCCATTCACGCTCGGGGCTGTGTGCCTGTGTGTGTCCCATACTGTTTTCGGTGGTAGGTGTATGTCTCCTTGCTGATTGTGGCCATGTATGTTGTCTATTGTGGTCTATGTTTAAGTTTTCCCCTGTCAATGCTGGGAGTTTGGCTTCTTTCCCATTTGTGGACTGTGTAACGGTGCCATTATTTTCATTGTGAGATTGGGGGTTGTTGTCTTCCCTTGGTTTTGGGTTGATTCTTGGTTGCTGTGGGTGCAAACGTCTTTTGGGTTGCTACTGAGTTGTTCTAGCCATGCTAGGGCCAAGAAAAACTATGAGTTGTCTTGTTTACTTGTGTTGTGTTCACCTTTTCATTTGGGGTTCTCACCCTGTTGTCTTTATCTTCTTCACAGAGCTGTGAACTGTTTGTTTTATTGCGGTTTATAGTGGTTGGTCTTTGGACTGTTGAGAGTAGGATTAGAGGCTGGGTATGCTTGAGAAAACTGGTATTTGGAGCCACTCAGACAAAGTTAGACTGCTGGCTTTATTCTCCACAACCCTTGAAGAGTATTGGAAAGGGAATTCAGGGCCTAAGGGACTGTGAAGCAGAGAAAGGACTGATTTCTGGTGTTGGGTGTGTGGATGTATTAGAATTCAGGTTAGCTCTGGTATAGGTGCCCTTAGTCCTCCATTGAGACCACTAGCTTAGCATTGAGCCTTTCCTAGCTCCTTGACGGCCTGATAAACCATACTGTGTGGCCTTGGATGATTTGTGTACCTTGGCTATATGTAAATCCTTCTTTGACCCTTATTCCTTGAGGAATCATTCCTAGCTTGGGGGTGTCAGTATTGCTGAGAGATTGATGAGCACGCTGGCCTATGGTTGGGTGGAATGTTGCAGTGATGTAGCTAGTTGCGAGACGAATTCCTTTTAAGATGAGTATTCTTGACTGTTCCATCTCTGCATTTATATTTACTGATTAATGAATATGATGAACATGTGGTATGCTTGAATGAACGTATGTTTTCTTCCTCTATGTATATGAAGGATTATACATCTTAGTATGTTTTATGTTTTGAGCTTTATATTTCAGCATTATATTTTTGTTCATGTTCATGGGGCTATTTTCTCGAATGTTTGGTGTTTAGTAGTGTCCTCTTGCCTGGTCGGAGGGTCGGGGACATTACACGACCAAAATTACATTGTGACATGTACCAATAGTACACCAAACAATGTGCAAAAAATACATTTATTTGAATTAAGCACGATCTGATACTGGCGACAACAGCCCACATCATGCACAGAATCTCAATATGGTCTCTTACTAGACCAAAAATAGTCCAATCATCAAATTATACCTCAAGAAATTTATGTATGAAATCTTTAAAAGCAGAAACTACTATTCTAGAAAAAATGGCAGGTGCATTCTTGAGTCCAAAGGGCATTACCATACACTGGTATCATCCCCATTATGTGACAAAGGCCATTTTATGTCAATCCTCCTTCGTGATTTTAACCTGGTGATAGCCAGAGAAGCCATTAGTGAATGGATACATCTGTTGTCCTCTGACACTTTCCAGTACTTCATCTAAGAATGGTGTTGGGAATGGATCGTGCATGCATGCATCATTCAGCTTCCTCAGGTCGACACAGATCCTGACTTCACCTGTTGTTTTCTTATCCTTGACCATTATAGGGCTGATCTATTCTGATTCCTCAATAGGTTCAATGATTCCTACATTGAGCATGCGATCAATAATTCTTTTACCTTCTCTGTATACATTGGATTCAACCAATAAGGCCGCTGCTTAACTGGTTTAGCATCTGCTTTCAGGGGTATTTTCAGCTCTCCTATATATCCTACTATTCCCTTAATCTTTGAGAAATTGGTAGAGAATAGGTCCTAAAACTCATGCATCAATTTTGTTATCTTTGATACCATCTCATTGTCCCAATAATCTCCTATATTGGCGAACTTTGGGTTCTCCGGTGAGCCAATGTTCACTTTCTTGATTTTTAGTGGCTTGAGGAACTGGTCGCTTGAAATGACACTTCCTTCGAATTCGTGTGTACCCTTCGATTCTGATATGTTTATGTTAGTTGGATCATCATATGGTTCTCCAGCCAGATTGTAACAAGCCATCCATTGTTGAATAGTCGCGCTGCATTAGTGGGAACTCACTACTTCAACAGGGATTTCAGTGAATATCTTTTCCTTAATTGCTTGAAGCGAAGCATCAATTGTTGGTTGTTTGTCAACAAATGCAAAGGTGTGCATGAACTGTGTGACCACCTCATCCCAATTATTATTTCCTTATCACAAATCCATGGACTTATACTAGCTTATGGGTGTCATTTCCAATGTATGAATGAAATGATGGACCCATTCCTATTGTGGGTATTCTGCAAATGTTATGCGACACTGATTAATGTGTTCAACGGGGTTTGATAGTCCTGTGTACTTCTGACTCACAATGGTGAATTCCTTACTGAATCTAACTTCCAAAAATATTCTGCATTGTGGCCATTTTGATATGGAATGCTTATGTGTACCCCACCATATGGTGGGCGTAGCCTTCAATACATAGTCCAACACAGACAAGCGTTGCGGCTCTATTACCAGTCCTTCAAACTCACTGAGGAAGGTCACAAGGTTAGAAAATCCCTCATATGTGGGTAACTCCCTCAACTGATTTTCCACTCGTCACACAAATATAGTAATCCTAGTGCATTGCCTCATAGAGACTTAATGCAATCTATTTTTCCAATTCTCCAAGGCCTTTCCTAAATCTGATGTGCATGAACTATCACTCCTCTAGCTCAGGTTTCCATCTGCTATCAAGTTTACATAATCATATTTTAATGTGCTGATATTGTAGATATGGTCTGTATAATCACCGTGTCCTTCACTATTGACTGGTTCGACATACCTTTGTCCCTCCAGTGGATCAATGGGCGACACTACCCTCATCTCATCATCCTCGAATGAGAGGATCCTTTTCTTGAAATTTATAATGGTTTGATTATCTATGGTCCAATCTATCCCCATAAGAGTGGGATATGGGTTTGTGTCATCGACAATGTTGATGACTTCAAAGTCTGCAAATGTGTGTAGCCCCTCATTGTCTATAAGGACTTGACTCAACCTACCAATTGATAGGACCTTCGCTTGATTTGCAAGTCGCAATTGGACAAGGGACCAGTCCAAGCACAGCTTTCCCATGCTCTCCTGGGTATGTCATGTCAGAATAATGACGTTTGACGCTAGATCTAGAATGATGTCATCCATGTCATAATCCCCTATCTGCACAGTCATTCTTAACTCTCATCTAGTTTTGAATTTCTTCTTGACATGGCTAACCTTCCTTCCAGGTTGTGACTCGACTGGGGTTTCTTCTATTATTTCTTGTATCTCTGCAATAGCATCTTTATCTTGAATTAGTGCTAAGCAACTTGACGGAAATGACTTGAGCTTACTAACATTTTTTGGACTCTACTTCTGGAGTAGCTGTTGGAAGCGTTTATGCATATCCATGACTTTAGCTGAGGTCGAGGGTTGTTTTGGGTCCACAAATTTTGGTCGCACATCCAAAAATACTTGATTCTATTTTTAAACTTCAAATGATACCTTCTTCTACACTACAGGTCACACCTATGGCTATTCTTGTGGTATATCCTGATCAGCTCCGGTCGCAACACCTCGTGTTACAACAACAACACTTGGCTCTCTTGGCTAAACAGTAATCATCTGAACATTCAAGTTAGGATTTGGATTTAGATTTGGATTCTGCGCAAGGTTAGGACCTGTGACAGTCTAAGCTTGCCACTTCAAAATCAACAGAGGACATTGCTTCACATTATGGTCATGCACTTTGCAATAGGAACAAGTCTTATCAGGATATTGGAAATCTCTAGCATAATGGCCCGACTATCCACAGTTATAGCATATGACTTAACCTCTTCCTCTGCCAAATCCTCCTCCTCCCCTACCTCTGAAGTTTCCACACCCCCTTCCTTGAGGGTGTGGCTACTGCGGTTTGTACTGATTTTGCAGCGCGTATTGGTTCTGTAGTGCATACTGAGGATGATACTAATTCTGATACTAGTTTTGTGGGAAAGGTGCAGGATGGTAGTGCGATTGCACCTATTCAACCTAAACCTGCCCATTGTTCTTCATAAAATAGGTGTCCATTGTCTTCTCCTTCAAGAGCTGATATGCTCTGCAATCCTTCTCATCACAGGCTATTGATTTACAAAATTTGTAGAAAAGACTGGCCGGGGTACTTACGATATTCTGTAAGTATAGACACTCTTCGTTGTGATGTCCTCTAGTCTGGCATATGCAGCACTAGGGTAGGTCATGGGTACTCAATGGATTTGGTGCACCTGACAAGATATAGTTCATGTACGACATAAAATTATCCTTGGTGTGTCCATCAGTTTGACATATTTTGCACCACAAGTCCTCACATGCTTCCTTACCCTTCTTGATGTCCTGAAGTTGTACGTTTACATTAGCCAACTACAACTGAATCTGCATCATTCCTGTGCCACCATCTCCAATCGGTGAGGATTCCAGCTTCATCGCTAGTTCTAGCGCTTCCATCTGCGACACAATATTCTGTTGCATCAAATCAGCTCTAATATGTGGTAATAACACAACAATATACCACTCCATATGCTGCACATCCTACATCTGGAAACTAACTTTGGCCATCAAGGTTTTAAACTGCTGATCGAAATCCCATATGGATTCTGTCGACAACTACTTTATCTCCTTGATCTTAGTGACGCACTGTGACTCAGATTTAGGTTTTCTGAACTCACAAATCATTGCGAGTCGTATCTCATCAAGGGTCTTCTGTGGGGTTCTTGCTAGTACTATGCAAAACTTCATGAACCAGTCCAGGGCGCGACCCCATAGAATCATGATCATCTACGCTTTCTTTATCTCCGTGTTATGGACTAGGCGAACCATCCAAACATCTTCACAAAGAAACCAGTGCTGCTCTGGATCTTCTGCTCCATTCCCATTGAATGTGGGTAATCTAATATTTTCCCTAGCCATTTAGTTGGCCTCAGGGTTGTCTAATGAATAATTTAATGGTGGGGTACCCTCTTGCATGTTATTCACGGTACTAGCACTATTAGTATTAATATCTCTTTCAAGAGATGAGGCTCTAGACCTTACCTCTGGCGATACTCCTGGTGTGGTGTAATTGCGTCCTGATCTTGGTGTATCCACAGATTCTTTAGACTCTTTTGCTCCTTCAAAAATTGGGCTATATTCTTCTTCCTCATTACAAGACCCTTCGTCTAGCTGTGACTCAACTTCATACTCACTTTCTTCAAATAGACTAGGAGTTTTTCTGCCTCCTATTGTCTTTCTTCTATTTCCTGACTTGAACCTCCTTCCACTCATTAGGAATCCAACTTATATTTCATGTTTTGTACTTCCTGGGAACATCTCAGCTCACTGTTTCCCATTTTCTTCATAGGTCATATGCAACATATCCCCTCCTTTGGATATGTGACTCAACTGTTCAACTGCTAAATACCCTTCTCATAGATGAGCATATTTATCCATGTACTTATAGATAACAAGTACCTTCGTCGCGACCCTTGGAAAATATTTCTTTCGGCCTCACTATAAGAGGTTGTCATTTCTACTACAAACTCAGTAATGTACCCTTGCAAAATACTATCGACCCAAAAATCAACAGCTCTAGAGATGTGGTTACTTACACTGGTTATCTCGTGAATCAAATGATCACTCCACTCAACCGCTTCTCTTCTTTGGAAATTTGTCTACAAAGTCGCCAATATTCACAACCACTCATGTAGCACAATAGGAAAATTTACAAAGAAGATCTCATGAATATCAGAGTATATGTACTGGTCTATCCAGTTTTATGTGCTCAACCACTCTCTTGTGCTCTCTTCATGCACAAATTCCAACATCTTAGAATCCAGCTAATCCTCTATTTCCTTCTTTGTCATATGCCACAACATTTCCCTCGAATCAAATGATTACGGGTCACGGAAATGGAACCATTTGTTGGCCTACTTTCTCCACTATTGGGACCCAGGTTCAATAACAACACAACACCAACAAAACACCCAAAGACATCATCCCGACGTAGCAAGCTCAGCCAGCAACACCTATGAGGTAGGCGTAGTATCACCCGAGATATCTTAATGTGTAATTGCCAGAACCATGTTTACGCAGTCAGTGAGGGATTATAGTCCCTTAGAATGCGGCCCAGGTGCTCGACAGAGTCAAAAGGATGGAGTATTTTACTACTCAGTGGTGGTGCAACAGTGCGACACATTCGTCGTGCATCACAACCTTGTCCTTGTCAGCTGAACAACTAATGCAACTATGCGACGCAACTAATTCCTTAAATGTAAATGACAACGATGTGACTTAATTATAATATTAATAGTATTTTAACATGAATTGATATCAAGTGCTCAACAATGATTTAACCATTCACTCATTCACTATGTTTATCAGTATTGTGACATTCATTTAATAAATAATCATAAGTAATGCATGATAATCAAATATTCGACATTAACCGTTAAAAATTCAACACTCAACATTCAATCATTCATCGACACATGAAATAATGTGGAAACCCATCTGGGTAAAAACCACCAAGGTGCTCTTCATCTGGCACAAGAAATATATGGCTCCTTGCAGTTTGTGACTTGTAAATTGTTTTGAGATATGTCTATTTGGCTCAAACTCTTCTTGCTCTCATGTTCTCTATTTATTCTTTCTTCTACTCCTACTGATCAACACACATCCTAGACCGACTCTTCTACTCTACTATCTGCACACTCAGCTGCAGATTAACTCTTTACAAAATGGTATGTGCACTCAGTTGCAGATCCACGTCGCAATAGCCTTCTACTATCAGACTCCTCTCATATTTCTCCACAATACTTCTTCTCTTACCAATTCTTAATGAAGTTAACCCTTATACAGAGTGGGTTCCTCCTACTTATAGAAGTTACAAAACCGCACAGGGTCAAATGAGTACATCTTAGTTATTACAGTTAGAAACAACCACAAAATATCTTTTATTAAATTAATGAAAAGACATACTAGCCACAAAATGTCTTGCATTACATTAATCGCATGCCATAAATAGCAACAGAAATGTCTTTCAGTCTACCTGCGCAGGTCCTGACTAGCCGCAAAATTTCATCCTTTAGTATTTCGCTAGTTCAACTCCTACGATCTTATGACCTGCTGCTTCCCAGCATTTACTTTTCTACATGCCCATCTTCCACCGACTTTAGGTGTGCTTTTCCTCCATCGCATCATTCCTCATTGCATCTTTTTCTGTTATGTGCTTCCTTTCCGTCCTTTACTTGCTTTTACCCCATTGCGTGCTTTCCTTTCCTCTTGCACTTGTGCTTCAGGTTTTTCATTTATATTTATCCTGGCCCAACAATCGTACGTAGGTTGTTTGATCGTAATGAGTCCTTGTATGTGTGTGTTCCCATGTTGGAGATGATGATGTAACAAGGCACTTGGTGTGAACCTGGGAAGTTATCACATAGTGGTAGATGCAGGTTGTCTTAGTGACATGAAAGACCCTAGCATGCTCCTATGTTGGTAGAACACAGGGTGACCATAGAGAGACGCAATTCACTTAGTGTGCTCTTAGGTGATTCTTGCATAGTGGAAGATGAAGGTTGTCTTGGTGACGTGAAAGATCCTGGCATGCTCCTATGTTGGTAGAACGTAGGTATTCCGTGATATGCATATGAGATATGCTATGTGTGTTTGATGTAGGATAATGAGATGATATGGATACGATGAGATGATAGTAGGAGTCATAGGTGATTGCATTGGCAATGTAAGGAATGGTCTTGGGTTGTACCTACATGATGGGTTGCTCACATATATGATGAATACCTAGATGAGGAATATGCCTACACCTAGCATGAAACATGGATGGCTCTAAAGAAACTTCCTATGATAGATATATTGGACAATATGAGTTCTATGGAAACATTGACAATGATGAATTAGTGACAATGACATGACCATATGTGTTGATGATTGTGGCAAGAGAATACCTTCATAGTTAAGAGAGAGTGTTGTTGTAATTGTAACTTCAAAATATATTCTGATGTATATTATCATTGTATGTTGTTGTTCCCCCATTGAATATGTGTTTCCCTCCTTTTGGGATGCCATTATTGTATATGGTCCTTGATGTACAACCTCCATTGTAAGTCAGGATTGTAGTCCCCAAGATGAATATAATACAGTGTATTGTTGAGTCTCCCTAGGTGAATTCGACCCTGTTAGGGTAAGAGGTCGACCCAGTCATGTTTTATGTCAAGTCACTTGAGCAATACAAACAGGGAGGCTCCCTCCTCATTTAATACACACACTCACACTCTCTCATGTGTGCTTTAGGAGAGAGATGATGAGGAGGAAGAGAGAGAGATGTTGGAGACATCTTGTTCTTGGGTTTTTCCATCTTGTAATATTGTCTTGGTGAGGGAACTATTTTGAGGAAGTTTGTGGGGTTTTCTCCTTTATGGTTTCCTCTATGAAAATATTTGCATCTCGTATCTCTAATATCAACTATTGTTGAATAATAAAAGAAAGTGAGAGAAGGAGAATACTCAAGAAAATTACCCTTCTTGATAAAACCAATGCAAGAAACACAAGAGGTGAGAGCAAAGTCAGAAATGAAAGAGAGAGGTACATTGTTCTTATCGTGGAAAACTATGCCATATAGCTTGCAATTGTAAAGTCAAACTTAGGTTTTCTTCTGAAAAGAGGGTTAAAGAAAAGGAGAAAGATAGGTATAATATTGTCATTGATAAAACCAATAACAAGGAGGATGAGGCTGACACCAATGATGAAAAAAGTAACAATAATTTTCCTATTTTGAATGGATATGTCTTCTTAGAAAGGTCACCATACCAAGGAAATCAAAGATGAATTGCTCGACATGAACAATTGTGTAGTGGAATTTGGTGTCTTGGGTAAATACTAGCTTTAAGAGGGTGATTGCAACCTAATGGGAACCTGTGGGAGTTCCAGATATGTGGAGGAAAATTGTATCTAGAAATCAATATTTTGTAAATCATCTGTAAACTTCTTTTTGAATCACCTTGTCAACAAAAAATTTACTCTTAAGATTTTGTATTAAGGGGGATAAATTAAAAAGTGACATTTTGGAATGTGTTAAAGGGGGTGTTAAGAGTGGTACACTTGATAAAGTTTAGTTAGGAGTACTAACATTAGAGGGCCATAATAAATTCAATGACCCACATTAAGTTGAGAAGGTACTTAAATAACTTATTACTTATTGTATATAAAATCTTACTGTGATGTATTGAATGAATTATCCATTAATAAACACATTCTTTTTATAGTTGTTTCTCTCTTATGTTTATGGTTGTGTATCTCTAAAAAACAATGTATATTCTAGTTGTGGATTGTCTAATTTGTGTGCAGGGGCAATATTAAATATCATACGAGAAAAGTATCTCCATTACGAGAAACTAGTGAGAACTAGTGTGACATTAAATGTAGTACAGAGAGTAGCATAAGTACAAGTGAGTTGAACTTGAGACTTCCTTCTACCAATAGACCATGGTTGTTTTGGATACCCTTGGACTAATTTATAACTATGTTGTGTAATGTCCCCGGGTTTGACCCCGTTTGTATGATGTATGTATACCTAGCGTGGAGCTCAAGGCCAAGGCCCCGCTAGTGTATGCTCGTATTTTATTTAAAATGGCAAAGCATTGGACCTGATGTTACCCATGTGCTATTTAGCCATGGAACATTGTAAAAATGATGTAAATAAACATCAATAAATAAAATACCAAAACTGACTATGGAGGCAACGAATGAGAAGGGGCCGTGTGTATCCACAAGGGAGTGGTGAAGGGGTTGTGGGATTGAACCATAGGCTGCCATATGTCATTGCGATAACCCATTTGACTTTCCTTGTTGACATTTAACTCTGTTGTAAGGAAGTGGTTGAAGAAAACAATCCATGGCTTTAATGGAGCATGGGCAGCCCATAAATTCGTATGGCAGAGTATGGGCTCTATTTTCTTGTACCACAAGTCACTCTACCTCTTAGGGATTGCTTATTCCTCATCCCCATTCCATTGTGGAAGGACCCAGCATCATTTTTCATCCAAAAACGAGTTCCCAGCAGGGTGAAAAACCAGAAATCGCAACTGTGCAAAAACCCACGTTTTGAAGAGCCAAAAATGCCCAGATTTGGTATTGGACAGTGAAATACAATGGGGGATCCATAGGTATGAACCTTAGGGCGAATTTGGGAGCATTAGCTACCCCGAAATCCATGGAAAAACCCAGTTTTTGCAGCCCAGAAAATCAGTGATGGATTTGAGTTATTTGTTGACAGAATGGTGAGAAATCCAAGTGTGGATGTTGGAACAGAGGTTGGGTTTGCTTGATAAACCCAGTGAAGGCTGGAATCTCAGGAAGCTAGCAGCTGGACCTTTCTATGCCCATCCTGAAGAGAACTGGAGGGAAGAGTTTCCTGAGGGACTGTGTAGCAGAGAAGGGGACCTTCCTTGTGTTGGATGTGCATGACCATTTGAGTGAACCCATGGCTGTAAGTGAGCCCATCTAGTTACTCCTCAGTGGATACACAGCCCAGCTCGGGGGTGATCTCTCAGCTGAAAGAATAGAGGCTGGACATAGATCTATGGTTGGGTGGAACGTTGCTCTCACATAGCCAGTTGTTGGACAGTTTCATCTCAAAGATAAGTATTCTCTGTGGTTTGAATGATGTTCATCTGTGGTCTTCCCTATGTGTTAAATTACTCATGTTACTTGGATGATTTGATTATCTTAAATTAGTTGGTATGATGCTGGTGCATAGCATGAGAATGGAATTTATTATTATGTGATTGTTTCACTATTCTGCCTGAATGAAATAGGCTGAAGCCTCCCCTTCTACTTGTATGTTAATATGGTTATTCCGTTGTGTTTACGAATTGGGTTGTATTAATTCCCATGTTCTGTAATGTCTTAATTAATGACTGATGTTTACATGTTGAATGAATGCTTGTTTGAATGTTGTTGTTTCCGCTGTGAATGAGGATTAAATTGCATCTGTGCATGATGAATAATCCTGTGTGCATATTTTAGTTTAAATCATCTTTCAGCATTCTGTGCTTTGGGCAATCCTTAAGCCTGTACATGTTCATGGGCGGTTAGCCCGGTCGAATAGAGCTCGTAGTCATGCCCTCTTTGCCGGTCGGAGGCATGGGGACGTGACATGTTGTCTCCTTTCGTCTAGGTTGTGACTTGTTAGAAGCATCTAGGGATAATTCATGATTGAGTTGTCTTCTCCTAGCTGGGCCGTTGACTGTGGTAATCTCTTCCAGTTGAACTGTGACTGATTGTAGCCTCCAGGACTTGTCAATGAATGTGTTAAGTCCTCTAGAGAGTACCTAACTGTGTTTGGGGTTGAGTTTCTCTATTGAGATCTTCACAGTTGATGACTGGGTCATATTTCTTACTACTGTATTTAACCTTAACCTATTACACACACACACACACACACACACACACTCTATCAAGGTATGTCATCCATTCCTTTTGGCAGCTTGTCCTACTAATGACGAGATCTGATTCTGAAAGTGTATGAGTATAAGGAAGATACAAACCAGATCTCAAGTAACCTTTGATTACTTTGTCTTCATTAGTTTGTACTACTATTGATATATATTTTGTTTATGAGATTTTGTTTTAGTACTGCTACTACTATGTATTGCATCTCAAGGACCAACTTTAGCACAAGGACCATTGAGGAGTGCTAAAGTTGAAAGAGATGAAAATTATGTTCTAATTTGTCTTACTGTTGTACTAGTTTGCATCTAGCACAATATTGAAATTTCATTCAGTGTTACTACTGTATTGTTATGCATCTTGAATTGTGTTATTAAGTAATTGACTGAATTGGTGTGAAAAGTTGTTATTTTTTTAAAAACCCTAATTTAACCCAATACTTTAACAAGCACTACCTTTGACATGGTATTTATCTCTATTTTATTGGAGGTGGTTTATATGTGGTCTTCATGGTGAGCACTCTAAGGAATACAATGGCTTGAGGCACATGTTTTGCGAGTGGCCTACTATTAAGGAGTGGTTGTAACCACCATTGCCCACATTTTGCACAGATACCAAGGGGGCACATTAGTGCATAACACTTGTCCCTACACACTTTTGAAGAGGAATTCCAATTTACTAAGTGGTTCCTATATTTTGATTTCATATACTAAATAGGTATTGAACACCTTTGGAGGGAGAAGATCACACTTTTGGAACATTTTACTAGAGAGATCCATCTTGAGGCATTGCTTGGAGATTAGTTTATGGTTATGCACATGGATCCACATATATGGCACATGGTTCAAGGATTACCTATCTTGAGATATACTTTATGAGGGAGTAGTGGCCACTACTAGAATAGCACTCTAAACCTAATGAAAACAATTTGCAACATTGCATCATCCCTAGGAGAAGTAATGCCCTACCTTGAAGAGTGTTTCCATTGGCTAGGTATTTATCATTATTTTATTTGGAGTGGTTATCTAGTATCTATCTTAAAGAGCACTACAAGGAGAATGAATAGAAGTGGCACAACAAACCCTAGCGCATGGTGAAAGAAAGATATTTCATGGAAGCGTTTTACATAGGAAGTTGACCAATAGTGTTAAGAATCATTCCAAGCTTCTTCCATACATATTTTATTATTTGTTAAGACTTATTGTTCATGTACTTTAATATTTTTTCTAGGAGATAAAAGTGATAAGATAATATTTTTTCACTTAATTATATTTTATTGTAGGTTTAATTGAACTAGATATTTATATAAATAGAAGCTCTCTCCATTGTTGAGCATGGTCGTATTGGTAAGGAAATCCCCTCCAAGCATAGTTGAAGATATAATGGAGGATGAAGTTAAAGGGATTGTAAATGTGAGGTTCAACATCTTCTTTTGTATTTCGATGGATGTATTTGATTATTGAATTTAAACTTGCAGTAGGTTAAAAATAGATAAATACAAACCTCTGATTGATAACCAAAAACAATCCAAAAATGGTTCAACCCCAAACATCCATCCCTCTTTCAAACAACATGAATAACCTCCCATATTGAATCATTTGACATATGAGGTTTGCTGCCACTGCTACTTAAACTACTATAAGTGCTTTGATCACTCACCCCATTGCTATTTCTACCCCTGCTGGCACTACTCGATTAAATTTGAACATAATTTGCTCTGTCACTGACTTTCAAAACTTGTATATTCTTTACTGCATTAGATTTACCCTCACTTCTATTACCAGTGCTAATTTTAGAATTCTTACAATTTTCACTACTGATTTCCAATAACAAAAGTGTTGTTGATACTGCTATGAGAGATAAGTCTAACACTGGCCGGTAATTAAGCATCACATGTATCTTCATTTCCATGTTCATGTGTCCCTTGATTCTTTTGGCTAGTGCCACCTTTTGATGCACTTACCGGTCTAACTTACCCAAATTGATAACTATCACCTTTTGCCTTTGATGTAGTTGCTACATAAGAAAGAGATGTACCAAATATCTATGATATTTTCAACAAACATGCTTCTGACATCTCAAAATGATGGCTTCCTCACAGTGATGGCTTTATAATGCCACCTTCTAATTCCTTACATGTGCCCCACACTGGGGTTACATTTTTAGAAGTGATCGGTTATGATATCACAAGAATAACTACAACTCTTTATAGTTGTTTTATATCCCCAACATTTGATAGCCGAGAGCTGCTTGGTGGTATTGAATGTCATTTCAAAGAAGCTAATTCTGAATCCTGAGCAAGTGTCAAGCCTCATAAATATTTTTTCAATGTGATTGTTCCTGATGTGCCTGCTTCGGATGATTGTGAAATACCCACCCATCAATGTATTTTTCAAGGTAGATTTTCCTACTGCACCTTCTCTTAATGACTAATAAATTACTACTTCCCTTGATGAATGTTTCAAAGAGGTTGCTTCAACTTCATGATTCCAATTGCTTCCTGTATATATTTTTCCAAGCTAGGTGTATTATATATCATTAAATTACATGTTCGATTAATTTGTTTATTCAAAATATCTCCTTCTACACTAGAAGATGTTTGGAGAGATTTAATTTTCATAGTTATCTTCTTCTGTCGCTTGAGAAATCTCTACCCTTGGACTAGGGTGCATCTTTGGAGGATACTCGATTGAAAAAAAAGAATAATGAAGGTAGTACCTTGTGGACCTATTTGGAAGGATTGGTGATGATATAATGGGAATTGGTAAGCCATTCATGGTTACTGAGAAAAGGACATTTATGATAAGGTTAGGCCAATTCAATCATTAGTGATCACCTCAACTGGAAATGGAATGTTCATGATCACGAACTGTGATGGGTTCACACGTGTCATATGGCAGTCGCACTCATCTTTTAAAAATGGAGTTCTTATGTAGTTGGTTCTTCAAAGTTCATAATAGTCTAGAAGTTAATAATTGACTTAATCATACCAACATTACATATGTTTGTTGTTTCATCTGTCACCATCCAAAAACAATAAACTACATATCATGGAATTTCAAAATTGTTTGGATTTTTTGAAAATGGAGTACAATAGACAATAGTCTTCTTTGTTGCTCCATTCCATTTAAATAATTTTTGTTTAGGGAAAAGTGGAATATTTGATAGGTTGGTTAAAGTGTGTGGGATGTTATCAGGTTAACTAACATTTCCTTCTTATGGAATCAACATTGTCATGGACCCTTTCAATTGGTCAGTAAGATATTCAATCTGGAAGAAGTTAATATTTTCATATCATATTTGAATAACAAGTTTTGGGCCAGAAAGGATATTTTCATAAAATATGTAGATACTTGTTGTAAAGGAAAGTGTCCTATGGCTAGGGTTTAAGAGGCCATCAACGTACTGGGGTTAAAAGAGAGATGCACAATGTTCAGCAAGCATATAACAG